>JARHVA010001547.1:140000-242500 GCA_037957365.1 Torreya grandis | reverse complement strand
TTTTAGCACTGAGAAATGATTTTTTTCTTTTTTCCTTCTCTATTCAGGTATATTTTGCCAAGATACTATTATGAGAACACTAGTGTTTTTTCTTTTTTTTAAAAATAGATTATCCCTCACAAATTGGAATTGGATCTACATAAATAAAATTTTGATAAAGTACCAATATGGGTTAACTTGTTTAGGATTGCATTGGAATTATGAGAATTGGATGTCTTAATTAGTATCACTAATTCTTTTGGATAATTCCTCTCCATTGATTCTTTTTAAAAAATTAGGTGAAGACTAAACTCTATAAAATTCTATATAAATATACTCCAAAATTATAAAACTCCCCTGATGATCAAGCTCAAGTCAAAATATGGAGTTTTAACCCATAATATAATGTTTGAAATCCAACCTTGCCTCGAGTGCTAATCTCAGGAGACGATGTCAAGAACTTCCTTCTAAAATAACATGATCAACTAGAATGGAAGAAAAAGGAAGACCTTCATAAATCTAGACAAGATGAGATTGAGAATATCAATAAATTAGAGAATCTAATGTTTTGGTAAGAGGAATGAATGAATTCGTCAACACAAAGTAACCAAAAAAATTGGACATAATGGGCATATACAAAATTGGGTTTAAGTGTGTGAAAGCTTTGACCTCAATTTAGGATGATGAAGCTTGATTATAGAATGACAGGGAGGAGACTAAAAATTCTCTAACTAGTCTAGACTAGGTATAGGATCATCTGGAGGAGAATTTATATGAACAAGAGACTCAATTGATGGATAAGGAGATAGAATATCTGGTTATGAATAATCAATAGGTTCTAGAAGTTCAACGTGAAGAGTAGAAACAAGATGAAGAGGAAACCATTGGTTCAAAGGATAAATCTGAATCTTCACCAACCATTGAGATAGAGGGTAAGTCAGTGAAGGTCATTTCCTATTGGGAGGGGTCTATGTACCAAAAGTATGTCAGAAAGTGTTTATCTTAAATGGAGAAAGAAGCCTCCCACAAAGAGGAGAGTTAGATGATGAATGGAATTTTGTGACTCATAGAAAATTCAAATTCAAGAGAGTGGTTTAGATGAATAATGGGGTTAGAAGAATTAGCAAGATCTAGATCCACATATTATTGAGTTATATTTTTATTTGGTTATTTTTCTAGAGTGTCAATGCGTTACTCTTTATTATGCATGTTTATTGTTAGGATAAGGTTTGATGTAGGTTACTTGATTTTAGTTGGTATTTGATCTTTCCTTTCATTTTATGTGAGCCTTCAATGCTTATCTTTTAGTTCTATTTTTAAGAGGGAATGACCTTTTTCAAAACCCTCCTTTTACTATTATCAAAAAATAGATGTGTCATGGGCCAACATTAAAATTAATTAAACCCACCATATCAACAAAAGAATAAATAATACATCAATAGTGGTGAATTACCATGATATTAAATAATGAGGAGATTACATTGTACTTCCAAAACTGATTAACCAACCATGCATCTATTTAATTTACCACTATCTATGGTGGCTCAAAATTATGTGAGATCTGATGGCCTACATTAATCCAAAGATAAAAATTATTTTGAAACATTAACCTCCATTGGTAACTAGAATAAATATTTCATTGTAACATATCTACATTTTAATATCACTTTATTAATAAAAGTCAATCAACCATTAGAGTGGAGAATATATTATATATAAATGACCTAGTCTCTAGCATGATGAAGAGCCTAAATATAGTGATGTTTGAAGGTGTAACAAGCTTTGATGATCTTATTTATCAATAGACATGATATTATATACAAGAGAGAAGACATTTATATAGTTGAACTGACCTACAATAACTACTAACTACAATATAACTAAAAACTAACAATCTAATATATATTCTAATAGCACTAATAACTATGCTAACATTCCCCCCTTTATTAAATTATTTTTACAAGTGTACCCTCAAAATAGATCAAATTTCACTTTACCAAGAGACATGGTGAGTATATCTGCTTTCTTAGAATCTGATGTGCATTATTGGAATTGAATGTGGTCATTTAAAACTTGTTCTCAAATATAGTAGCACTAGACCTTAATGTGTTTTGTCCTCTCATGAAATACTATATTCTTGACAAGTTTTAACATACCCTAATTATTGCAAAAAAAGATTGGTGGTTGATCTTAAGGAATGTCTATGTTAGATAGAATGTGACATAACCAAATTACCTAACACATAGTTCCTCATGCGACATGGTATTCTGCTTATGTGAATGAGATAGAAACTACATATTGCTTCTTATTAATCCATGAAATCAGTCTAGATCCAAGATGAAAAATATATAAAGGTTGATTTCCTATCATCAACAAATTTAGCATAATCTGAGTCTATGTAACTTTGCAAGAATAAATTTGAGTTTTTCTTGTATTCTAAACCATAATCAATTATACCTTAGACATATATCAAAACATGCTTTGTTTCAACCTAATGAAACTTATTTATCTCTTACTTGAATCTCAAAAAATAGATAATGGAAAAGCATATGTCTGGTCTGGTATAAATCAAGTAAATGTGGCTCCCAACAAGTTGCCTATAGTGAGTTTCATGTACTTAAGGTGACTCCTAAAATTGATATAGTTTCAAACCTTTCTCCATCAGAGTTGACATCGGTTTATGTTATCACATAGATTTTTCACCCATCTATGTATTGTAGTATGTTGTGCAGAAATCTAATGATACAATGGGATCACCTCCAAACTGTAGGACCTTGGAGAATTAAGGGGAACCTTCAGAGATATTTGGCTTCCTTTCACTAAATTTGGTACAACTGATAAACTATTATTTGATGTGGAAATTATTCTTCTTAGTGATCTTACTTCTAAACTAGGGTTTGATTAAGAGAAAAGAGTTTTAGAAATGAATTTGAAAATTTGGAAATGGTGAATACACCAAATATTTGTAGTGGATTTTAAGGCTTCCTTTGAATGAACATAGTATAATGATAAATATACTGAAATTTATTGGAGCACAAACTCATGCAAATATGAAACTGAAGGTAATATTGGGTATTTCTCATAAAGGGACAAGATTCTTTATTTTTTAATAAAAAAGTCTCTCAAAAGGGAAAAATAATACCAAAGATGAAATTTTGTGACTAAAATAATAGTAAAAGCATCCACAAATTTGATAAATAGCCTTGCATACACAAAAATAATAGAGATAAGAAAAACAAGTATTCAATCTATTCTCATTCTCTAGGTTATAGCATGTAGATAACTTATTCAAAATGTAGTATCTAATAGCATAAAGATAAATGGGCTATGCCAAAATACCCATATTTATAAATAAAATCCCTTAAAAGAGATGTAGTTAGCAAAAACTCCATGCCTAGTTTAAGAGCAAGCAAAATCTGAAAAATCCATGGAAGGGGGCATGATATTCAACTTGAATGGCATCCTTAGCAAAGTGAATAGATGGAAAAGGAGCATGAAACTATTAGGAATTACAAAAAACTATTGTAGGTGTGGGATAATTTACTAAATCTTCATGCAAGGCCTTTGTAATATTCATTTGAGTTACTATAGCTTCTCCATGCAATGTGGCACCAAAAAATGAACTCAAACTCAAGACAATAGATAGCTTTTAGATAAATTTAGGTAATTTTTGCAAATCCTAAATTTTATTTTTTAAGTCATCCAATTTTGACAAAACTAGAAATGAAATTTAAAACATGAGTTTTTGCAAGTTAAATAACTCAGAATTGTCAAAAGGAAAAGTGCAATTTACAAGTTTACTTTGCACAACTTTTCAACTATAACTTCTAAAGACTCTTTGTCCATTTTTGTCTATGTCTTCTCAATATAAGCATCAAAAAAAATTAAGATCTCTAGGATACAATATTCATCAAGACCAAATGAATATAGGTGGCTTATTCCACATTCTATAATTGAGTCAAAGAGTTCCCTTTATGTAGCCACGTATACTTGAGTTTCTTTCCCCATTTGATCTAGTGTATTATGATAAAATGGTATATGGAGATCAAGCTAAATGTTGTGTCCCATTTTAACTCTCCTTCAACCACTACTTTGAAATTTTCTTGAACTTCTTGTACTGAATGGATCTAATCGTAATGATCTGTTGCTTGACATGATAATTTATTAAGAAATCTTTAATGTCAAAGATCAAATCTATAACCTTGTCATTTGTTGTCCTAGCTTTATTGATAATCTTTGTGAGTATTCTTATTATAAAATTAGTTTCTCTGTCTAGTTCCTCATACTCTACATCATTTTTCAATATCTTTTTTCAATGAGGGTTTTTATTTCAAACATGTCCATAGCATGCAACTTTGGGTAGAAAAGGTTCAACTTTTCTATCTCTTCCTGATATTTGTTTATTTGATCCCTCAAAGTTTCCCATTCATCCTTTAGGTATTTATAGTAGCCAATTAATAATTTAATGACTCAATTTCCCTTTGAAATGAGCTCCTCTACCTATTCCTTTATAGCCCTTCCCATGCTACCAATCTTTGTTACTGTATCAAGTGTTTCTTGGTCAGATGTCTAAGTAATAGATTGTGTTGGTTGGGCAGAAATCTCAATGAAATTATTTAGTGAAATTGTCAATTATTAAACCTTATTCTTTAATTCATATTTTATGACCTTGTCACTATCTATGTTATCAAAAAAAGAGTTAATTTTTGATTGAACATCATGTTTCAATCCCTCTCTTAAAGGATGACCAAGGTGAACTTTTGATATTTGGTAATCCCCCACCAATAGATCTTCTTTTTGTTTGTCTATTGAGGGAACTAAAATATCTACATACTTCTCCCCTAGTGAATCATATAGCATTCTTGATATAGTTTTAAGATGTATCTTTGATCTCTTCAATGCCTATGTAAGGCCGAAATCAAGTGTGCTCTAGGACACCATTTATTTTAATTTCTTCATCACTAATTTCACTATCCACCTCAATGTGGATTCTTGTTGTCTTAAAACTACCAATAATGAATTTATAGTTGAAATTATTGCATTGGTGGTTACATTGATGAGTGTTGTATCCTTCATTGATATAGCCACTAAGTCCTTAGTTGATGTTTTGTCAAACTCTTCCCCATTTGTGGGTTGAGTGGCCACATTTGTATCAATGATTTTCTCTATCTATACCTCCTTATGGGGGTTAGGGTTATTTTGGAAATGGAAGAAATGAGTGCAGTGGAAATAGGTGTGCCTATTATGGGTGTGGGATATAGAAGTGACACTAGTGGGGGTGTGGGCACAGGGATTTGAAAACGGGGAACCTATGGGAGTGTGGAATCCATATATATGAATGAATCAATAAAAGTTGTGGGGAAACTCAGGATTGATGAAATGGGAAAGGTGATAGGAGATGAAAATGAAGTAGTAGTTATCCCAGTGGTTAGAATGGCTAGTGGGATTATAGTCAAGATGACTAAATCTGTAGATATATATTGTTATGTGGTGTTAGTGATTAATGGGGTGGTGGTGTTGATTAGGGGTGAGATGGAATAAATTGTGGAAGAGGGGAGTGGAATTTTGGAAGAGGAAGGAATTATGGAAGAGGGGAGTGTAAGTGAAACTTGTGTGTCTAATTGAGTTGATTGGACTATTGGCAATGGAGTTATCAGCATAGGTGAGCTAGTGTAAATGGAGGGGGAAATTGATTGAGGTGATGGTGGAGTGGAGATAGGAGAAGGAGGTGTTGAATATGATGGAATGATAAAGATAGGAGTAGAAACTATGATAGAGATAGGATTAAAAAATATTATTGCTTCAATGGCAGCTATATATTCAGATGAAATTACTATCGATTGATCTGATGTTGATCCTTGGCTACTAGATTGTCCTCTCTTAGAATTTTTTTCTTATTTTTTCTCTTATGAGAGACCACTAACCTATCTAATTATTATATTTAAGCTCAATTATGGAAGAGGAAGGAATTTTGAAAGAGGGGAGTGGAATTGAAACCTAAGTGTCTAATTGAGTTGATTGAACTACTAGCAATAGAGTTATTGGCATAGGTGAGTAGGTAGAAATGGAGGGGGTAATTGTTTGAGGTGATGGTGGAGTGGAGATAGGAGGAGGAGGTGTTGAAGCAGATGGAATGATAGAGATAGGAGTAGAAACTATGACATAGATAGGAGTAAAAATTATTATTGCTTCAATGGTAGTTGTATCTTTAGATGAAATTACTATCGAGTAAGTTGATGCTACTCCTTGGCTACTAGATTGTCCTCTCTTAGATTTTTTATTTTATTTTATCTTATGAGAGACCATTGGCCTATCTACTTATTTTATTTGAGATCTATTTTTGTAACCTTTTATTTTTGGTGGGACTCCCTTATCTTTAACATCTCTTAACTTCTCACTACTACTCATTATTTCCTTGGTCACCTTGACCTTGTTCTATTTATTAAAATGGTGGTTTTATCCATTAATGAGAAATACTCAAGAATGGATAAAATAAATACTAAAATGGGTTAAGTAAAGATTTTATTATCATAGTAGACCTTCTCTACTAGAGATTCTTCATATACCAAGTCTTCGAGGATTGGTGCCATGTTAAAAGCCTTGATCTAATCCATAGTCATGCTAAAATAATCTTTTAGTCTTAATTCTTATTAATCTTGTAGGTCCTCCTATTATTCTTCATAGCAGGGAACATGGAAATATGTTTTGATTCCCAATGCACTACTAATGTTACCATTTACATGATAGAATGTCCTTGCCTCTATAGCACTCAAGGTCATC
The DNA here is from genome assembly GCA_037957365.1 of Torreya grandis. Classification (NCBI taxonomy): domain Eukaryota; kingdom Viridiplantae; phylum Streptophyta; class Pinopsida; order Cupressales; family Taxaceae; genus Torreya; species Torreya grandis. The sequence continues at coordinate 235,741 of JARHVA010001547.1, read as the reverse complement.
TAAGTCATTTCAGTGTTTGAACACTTTGTTTTGGGTAAGGAAGGGCATGTATACCTCCCTATACTAATGGAGAAATGGATTCCTACCTTGTGTTTGATTGATAAAAACTTATGATTCTCTACAAGTTACCTCACAAGTTCTATTAAACCCCATTTCTTGTTTACATACCTTGTCAGGGTGTAAATACAACCACTAAAACCCCCTACTCTGATGTATGAGTATGTGGGAAATTAAATGAAATAAGATCCCTAATTTGTGATCTCTAAATTAGTAGCATCAGATAATATTTTCCTTTCTAACTCTTTATCAAACATAACTATGATTCAATATATGAATGCATTATTTACCCTCCTAAAGTGTTGTGTACTTGCCTCGAAAGTGAGCTCAATGTAATAATTGAAAACCTTGCTTACATGGTCATCTACTATATTAAATCCTAAGAAGGCTCTCCCCTTTGTTAATATGTAGAGTATATATGAATTCATATATAACTTCCCTATATTCTAGACTTCCATCAACTACTTGTGGATGGAGTCACTTATCAGTTGTGCTCAGTGGATGTACTACTTATTTTGGTGGATTATCCATATGTATTGGTACATCCAATCCTAAAATTTCTTAGAATAAAGATTTATAATGACCCTATGCAAGAGTATGATTAATTCACCAACTTCATCCTTAAAATCTATCATTACCAATGTTTTGGGTAGTCTTGTAGAGTTACGCCTAGGGAGTTTTAGCTGTTATTTATTGATTACCCTTAGACATCTAGTGTTATTATCCTGATAGAAATTTTTTAATGATTTAGGAGTTATTTAAAAATAAATCTCGTATTTAGGTATCAATAATATTAATACTATAAATTCAAGGTCCAAGTTCATAATCCTTTCCCCCTTGTCATTTAAAACTTATCACTTTTCCACATCATAGTGCTTTTCCAATATGAGTACTAGCTCAGGGCTCTACACTGATAGGGGGAAAGTTGTTGCTTATGGTAGTCCATAGTCTTATATGCTCTAAATATAGTCATTTTTGAATTTAACATTCACTCTAGTCCATAAATTAGTTAGGTCAATGTGACCTAGGTCTGTGTCTATGATCTTGTTCATGTTGGATTCCAAGCTGAGTGGGACACTAGGTCCCTTGGATTTGAATTTAATATCTTTTACATACATGGATTTTGGGTAATTTTCCAGGGGAAAACCAACTACATATTTGGTGGGATTTGAGGGTGAAAAACATAGGTGAAAGTTTTGATGGATATTGTAGTTGCTAAATACACTTGTAAAGTCCAGTGAAAATTAGGCTTGTAATTACCAGTAAGATCCCTAATGGGATTTGGAGTTAATTAGTGCACTAGGATTGTCCATGGTCTATGGGTTTGTAAAAATAGGTGGAAAATCTATGGTTTTTAAATTCATGATAGCAGTTGAAAAGTCTGAAGGGACTATGTAAGGAATCTTCAAAGGAATATGCTACTAGTTTATATGAAACTCAAAATAAACCCTCGGTTTTCTTGATAGTTAGAAAATGTTTGAAGGAATGATTAAAAAATAATCTTCACAACATATATGACCCCTCAATGACACAAATAAAATAATATAAAACCATATCTTAATGCCAAGAAAAATAAACCTAAAAATGCATGAAAAAACCATGGCATGAAAGCTAGCTTGGACAATGAAAATGATAGTTGAAAATGAAAGAGGAATATAGGAATACCATGTAGGGGGATCAATGGAATCATAGATCAAGCTTGCATGGATTGAATGTATGGATGCATGGATTGAGGTCACTAAGAGGATTGTGTCTTAGTTTCAGAGCTCTAATCTCAAATTTTGTAGAATAAATAATGATTTATAGTCACCTTAATTTCATTTATATAACCTCTACAATAAATGACCTTAAGTTAGTAGTTGCTGAGAAGTTCATAAATTTAGAGTTTTAGAGCAATTTCATAACTTTAAAAAATTTCAATTTACACTTTGACCTCCACTTTTTCTTGGGTAGTTGGGTTCATTGGAAATGAGAAATCAGAACTCAAGGTGCAATTTGCAACTTTAAAAGTTAAAAAATTCAACCAAGATTCTGATTTTTGTAAGAAAGGTTGTCAGCAAGAAATAGAACTCAAGTTGCAATTTGAAACTTTTTAAGTTGAAAATTGCAACTAGAGTTTTAGTTTCTAGTAGGAGTGATGTGCAGTAAGTGGAGGTTTGAAAGCAATTTGCAAATTCGTAAGTTGAAAATTGCATTCAAATCTTTGGTTTCTATGGGGAAGGTGTTTAGTAGAAAGTGCAAATTCATTTTTAATTTATAAATTTTCAAGTTTTAAATTATGAGTGGGGTTCTAGTTTTTGATATTCATGAGTTGTGAAGGAAGTGGAGGTTGGAAATCAATTTTCAAGTTTGCAACTTGAAAATTGTATTCCAATCTTTGATTTCCATCGAGCTTTGGGAAATGAGTGTCATGGATCATTTTAAGCCTTTTTTTCCAAAAAATTAATGTGTCTCCCTTAGGGTACTATATATTTTGACATTTTTGGAACAAAAATATAAATATCTTTGGTGACCTGTATAGGGTTATTGCCTTCTAATTAGTTTTTTCCTAGTAGCCTTCTAGTTCATTGGGCAAGTAATTTTAAGCTTAACACACTTTAACTAGTGAAGAACAAAACTAAGATTTGCCTAAACAAGAATGAAATAGGTGAAAATATAAAAAAACTAAGGGGAAAAAATCTTAATGAGTTGACCTGTATGAAAGCAATTATTAGAAAAAACAACTAACTCTAATATATACAATGTTGGAAATATTTCCAATCCCATTGACTAGGATAGGTAGTTATGATCCATCAAGCTTGGATAGTTGGAATGCATTTTCTTCTTTGCATTGAGTTATAATATATGGACCACTCCATATTACATCAAACTTGGTGTGTTTTCCTAGCTTAGATCTTTTAAAATCTCATTTGAGAACCATATCTCCTTCATTCAATATCTTCTCAAATGTTTTTTTGTCATAAATTCTCTTTTTTTTAGCCAAATTTGCTTCCATAACTTTCATTTATTGGTTCTTGACTTCTTCTAGTTCAATGAGTTCTATCAATCGTACTATCATTTCATCATTGTCAATTAATTCCAACTAATGATTAAGTTCTAGTGATGGTAACTTAATTGAAACCAAAACTCTAGCTTCCCTTTCATATACCAACATGAATGGATAATTACCAATGGCTTTCTTGGGAGTGATCCTATTAACCCACAATGTTGATTTTAAATTCATGTGCCATGTCCTTTGGTTTACTTCCATTGTCCTTTTTAATAATCTTTATGATATTTTTATTGGTAGACTTGGGTAAGCCAATGCCCTATGCATAATAATTTGAATAAGTACTTAGGTATACATTATGCCTTACATCTCATTCACTCACTTGAGTACCCATAAAAGCTTCAACATTGTTTGAGATAATGGTGTAAGGAAAACCAAATCTTGTTACAATGTCATCCATAAATTCCAAGATAGATGCCTCCATGGAATCTTTCAGTGAAAAAACTTCAGTCCATCTAGTGAAATAATCATTTATTGTAAGGACCCATTTGTGGCCTACACTCGATAGTGGATTGATCTTGCCAATTAAATCTAATCCCCATTGAGCAAATGGTTTGTCATCTTGGATTGGTTTTTGAGGGAGAGCTACTAATATTTTTTTGCTTGTAAATAAATAACTCTTTTTTTAGTTCCTTACCCATTGATGGGCATCTTTAAATATGTTAGGCTAATAATATCCCCCTCATATTATTTTGATGGTAGTGGTTATTACATAGAAGTGTCCACCTAGTGAACCATCATGAAATTCCTTGAGCACCTTTGGGATTTGACCATGCTCGATACACCTTAGCATGACTCCATTCATATCTTTCCTAAATAATACTTCATTAACAAGAACACAAGGAATACATTGGAGTCTAAAATACCTTTTCTTAAACTATTGAAAATCATACAGGTACTCACTAATTTATAGGAAGATAATCATGTCATAGATCCAGTTGTTGAATTGAGGTGGAGTGGCTAATTGGGATGCACTTTGAGAATACACTATATTATATATTACTTCAATAGTATTTATATTAGAGGCCATTATTCACATAAGCCCTTTTCTCTTATAGGTTTTGTAATTTTTATGTCCACATCATATTCCATGACCTTTGTGATCCGTCCTACTCTTTTTTTGTTTATTTCCTAGCTTATCAATAACTCTTTGATGTTTTGGTGACTAACCATAAGATGAATTTTATTATTGGAGATCAATGCCTGAACTTTTGATGAGCTTTGATTACAACATATACTTGATTCTCCATAAAACTATACTTTGATTGAAGAAAGATATTGGCTATTCTAATTTTTTTTATTATGTTGAGTTAGAATAGTTGATATGTTCCCTTCCCCTCTAAAATCATAGTGAATAAAATCTTTATCTTAGTTGGGTTTCATCAGAGTATGAGCCTAAGAAATAGCTTGCTTGATGGCTTCAAAGCTATCTTTTCCTACCTATGTCTAACTACAAAATGATACCATTCTTAAGCATTATAGTAAGGGGCTTGGCCATAGAGGAAAATTTTGGAATAAATCTTCTTACAAAGTTCATCTTTTCTAAGAAACTTTTTAACCCCTTTTTATGTCTTAGAAGTGCTAATGCAGATATAACACTTATTCTATCTAGGCCTGTTGCAAGACCCTATTTTGAAACAATGTGTCCTAGTAGTTTCCATTCATGAATTATGAAAATACACTTTCTTGGATTGAGATAAACTCCAAATTCTCTACACCTTTTAAAAAATTTCCTAAGGTGATCCAAGTGTGCACCAACATGTTTTGAATAAACAGTGATGTCATCTAGGTATACCAAGATCATATCATTTATCAAACCTTTAAAAGCCATATTCATAGCTCTTTGGAATGTAGAACCAGCATTAGTTAGACCAAAAGGCATATTTTTATATGCATACATGCCCCATTATATAGTGAAGGGAGTTTTTAATTGGTCTGATTTGTGCACTAGTATTTGGTTATATCCAGAATAGTTGTTTAAAAGGGAAAACCTTTCAGATCTTGATACAATTTAAAGAATTTTATATGTGGGTGGAAGGGGATAATGATCATTTAGGGATGCTTTATTTAGGTCCTTAAAATCTACACAAAGCTTGATTTAACCATTCTTTTTCTTTAAAAGGACTAAGTTAGCAACCCAAGATGAATGTTTAATAGGGAAAATTATATTAGCCTCTATTAGTTTGGACAACTCACTCTTCATCAAGGGTTCTATTTTTAGATTAATTAGTCTTTATTTCTATCTAATAGGCTTGGTATTTGGGTTAATCTCTATTATATGTTGGGCTAAGCTAAGGTCAAACCCACTTAGATCTTTATAATTCCAAGCAAAGTTATCATCAAATTTTTGACATAACTCAATAAATTCCTATTTTTTAGAATCATTACATACCTTTCCAATATTCAATGTTTTTCCCTCTAAAATGACTATTGGCTTGTAGTCTTCTTCATTTATCATGATATTCTTCTTTTCACCTTTCAGTTAACCATCTGAGTTGAAGATACTCTCTAAAGTAACAAGGCCCATAGGTAATTTGTTTATCTTCAACTAAATGATTTGATCTCCTTATTGATCTTAGAGTATTGACTAGTTTCTATCAGAGAATGCAACTTTTTTCCTCAAAAAATTTACAATTTATTGATCACTATCAAAGAATTACTAGTTACTTGCATTATCAGGAACACATGGCCTCACTATCAACTTTACATGTTGGATATTTTTCTTCTTTATCTCTTCAAGTAGGTTATATTGGGAGCCTACCAAGGCCATATGATTAACATCTTTGTTATGTGCTCTTGGTACCACTTGAATGTTTAAATTGGTAAAGTCTTCTAACAATCCCAAACCTTATGTTTGTAAGATCTTGATAATTTATTCTTGGTTATGCTTCTACATCTTACTTGGTGAACAATCAAATCACTATCACCAAATACTTGTAGTGATTTTATCTCTCTTCATTTGGCCAGTTCAAGATATTGAATCAATGCCTCATATTTAGCTACATTGTTAGTATAGTTAAACTAACATCTGAAAGAATAGAAATAACTCTCCTTTTATGGAGAGATCAAAATAATACCTGCACCATTCCTACTTCTTGAGCCATCAAATAATAGTTTCCACATTCCTTGAAGATATTTAGCTGGTTTTACAAGATTTGGGATGATTACATAATTTTCATGAATGTAATATGTACCCAATCTAGTTAATGTACATAGCCATAAGGATAAAATTGAATATTTAATCCCCATCCATCTAGATGAGTGTCTGGGATATATTCCATGTGTGTTGTAGCTTCATGATCAATTTCCTCTTCTTGATATTGAAATGTGTAATTCATATCCATAAGGATAGGAGTTTATGGCTCAATATGGTATTTAGCAATTGGTTTAGGTCTTATTGTTACTCCTATTCCATATCTCATCCTAAGAAACATGTGAGACCAGTTAGTAGATAGATACCCTCCCATTTTTGTAGTGAAGTCTCAAGAAATACATATAGTAAAATAGGGGAGAGATCAATAACTAAAATATATTGGGAAATTGACAAACTTAGACATGCATGGATGGTAAGGTTTACACCTTTTATAGTCTTGACTATTTAAACCACAATCCCATCTAATTAAACCACACTTTTTGAGATAGGTACATACTTAATACCAAGAACATTAGCTATTTTCTTAGGCATAATAGAATTGCTAGCCCCTAAGTCTACTATACAATTATGAGCGATATGTTTCTCAATTATAAGTGAAAGGTAGAAAGGGGGAGGCTTACCATTTTTGCTCACTTTGGTGTTAGTTTATGGTTGACACAAATTAACTATAGAATTAGGTCCCTTTGCTGTAACTTTGTCTATTAGATGGAAATTTTTCAAAGACTAGAGTGGAAAATGCTTCCCACATAGTGACATTCAAATTAATTTTCTTCATTTGTTTAACAATACTGAATTAATGCTACCAACCTTTGATGATGCCTTTGTGGGAGCTATGTCTTATTTTACAAGATTTGATGTCAATAATTTTTATTTTGACTAGCGCATTGACACAAATGATGGCCTCTATATTGTGATGCCTTTTCAATATTCTTGTATAACTTTAGAAGTTGTAGTTTGTTTCAACATGGGGGGTTTCATCACTTTTTACTTCCCTTTTCTTTGAACATGTATTTTCAACCACTGAACCACCATAATTAAATAATGACTCCTAATTTACACAACAAAAGTCCTCTTACCAATTCAAAAGAGTAGCCTCATCTTGAGCAGGTTCTTGTGTATCTTTATGTTGGGAAGTGGCTTCTTCTTGTTATTCATGAATGTTTGATATGCTTTTCACCATCAAGGTTTGATTGATGACACCATTAGGAAAATTATTCTGATTATGTGGTTGAGAACAAGGATAACACCACTTGTACTCCTAATCTAGGTTGTTTTAAATAGGTACAATAACTTTGGAAGTCCATGATGTAGGTAGAGCATAGATGTTTGGAGATTTTGCTTGCATATTTTGACTTTGTGGTTATGAATTTCCTTGATATGGTTACATGTTGGATTGGTATGTTTTGTTATCTTGATGATAAGGCCTATAGTTATGTGATTGTTGCCTTTTAATTACTACTAACTCATTATCATATCTCTTAAGTAGTGACTTAACCTCATATAAATCATTAGTAAGAGTGGGAGCTAAAGCTGGTGTTTTTCTTACATTGGTAATTAGAGAAATTACAAGTTATATAGGAGTTATTTTTGTAAATAGAGGCATTGGTAGCCTTGGGGAAATTTGTATAGCTTGAATTAGGTAATTTTATACTCTTATTTTAATTTTGTATGCATTAGGGAATATGGTACCACCCATTGACTGAACCATAATAGTTATATCACTATACAAAACTCTTAAGTAATATAGGAAAGCATTATTTAGGGTTAGCTTGACCAATACTGGAATTTTATTCCATGTCTTTTGAAATAAAAAATTGAAATCACTCTTGAACTCATGAGGAGCCCATTAAATAGTAGTTAGTTGTTCAACCAAGGAGAGGTGTTCAATCTTATCTTCAAATTGTGTGTATAGTGTAGCCCCTAGATCATCCCAAACATGAATGTAATTAGGAGGTAGGCTTTTGTACCATTGAAGGCTTTACCCTTAAAATAAGAGATTATAAGTCTGATTGTAACATTCTCTTGTATTAAATTGTGGACTGAACAACTATTAACAATGTCTTGTATATATTCCATAGGAGTGGTGGAAGTTTCACTAGTAAAATATATAAGGCTTTTCAAAGCCAAAGTGGGTATATCACCATACTATGCCAAATGAAGTGGGCTGCCTCCATTAAAGGCTAAAAAAATTTAATTTCTCAAAGCCAAAATCAGAGGTATGAAACTATTGTGTGTATTTATAGGAGATGTAAATAGTTTTATAGGATATAATCTAGTATAAGGAACAACGGATCTTGATTTATTTTTATAAGAAAATGATAATTATTACAATTAAACTTTCTTAACTTTAGTAGATGATCTCATTTGTATCTTTGACATACATAAACCTTGATTTCCTGAATCTATAAGCTAGTCGAGTCACCAATTTCTTTTTAAATGTGTATAAGACTCATACAGTGCTTGCTAAAAATAACACCAATCTCTTTAGTAATAATTTTTGGGTCCCATCGAGCGTGCCAAAAATAAAAATATCAAAAGTTTATAATCTATCATCCCATATTTATCAAGGAGTGTCTGGACATATTTCATCTATGAGATAAAAATATGATTCTGATTTTTCCATATCTCCAATCCAAGATAATAATGAAGTATCCCTAAATCTATCATGTTAAAGGATCTCTTCATGTCATTATTTACTTCTTCAACAAGTTCATCTAAAATTCTTGTGATTACAATGTCCTCCACATACAAAACTAGAATGAAAATCTTTGTGTCTACCTTCTTGATATACAAATTAGTTTCTGAGGGGCTACAAATGAATATATGATGTAATATATGATCATTAATCTTAATGTATCATTCCCTTAGTGATTTTTTAAGTCCATAAAGTAACTTAATTATATAACATGCCTTATGTGGATGTTGTTCATCAATGAATCCTTCTAGCTAGGTCATGTACACTTCTTATTTGAGATCACCATTCAAAAATGTACTTTTCATGTCCATCTACTAAAGTTTCCATCCCTTTTATGTTGAGAGTGTGCAAACAAGTCTGATGGTCTTGATCTTAGCAATGGGTGCAAAGGTCTCCTCATATTCAATTATTTCTTCTTGAGCATATCCCTTTGTAATAAGTCATGCTTTATATTTGTCAATGGATCTATCTGCCTTATATTTTGTCTTGAAAATACACTTGTAGCTAATAGATTTATTTACTATAGGTAGATCAACAAGTTTCCACATCCCATTTTTTATAAGTGCATCATATTCAGCATCCTTGGACATCTTGCACTAAGGTTGACATAAAACCTCTCAAACTAACTTTAGTTTGGTGTTGTTAACTATTGAACTCATTAGTGTAAGATTAAATTCCTTACTCACCTATCTTATAGTCTTAACTCCTGATGAAGTATCTAGATTAAAGTTTAGTGGGGGTCCTTGATGGTTCTTTCTACCCATTTTGGACATTGATTCTACTACTAATTTGATGAATAACTATATTCTAGATTTCTAATACCAATGAAAAATTCTTCTTATAGCTCACCTTCTTTGTGAGAAGGTTCTTCATTCTCATCATCTAGTAATGGGAATAATCTATGTGAGGTGGTATGTTCTAACTCCTTCAGTGGTAATGAGTCAAATGATGAATTATCATAGACCACATCTCAACTTTTATATATCTTCTTTGTCTCAAGATCCTTGAGATGGTATATTTTTGAAGTATTAATATACCCCAATAAAAGGCATTGAAGTGTCTTTAGTTTGATCTTCTTCCTTTTTTTAGTAGCGATATGGATATAAGATGTGCAAATAAATACTCTAAGATGAGAAATCAAAGGTTTATGACCACTCCATACCTATTCTAGTGTCTTATCATGAAATATCATTATAGGTGCCCTATTTAGAAGATATACAGTTGTTTGAACTACTTCAGCCCAAAATGGCATGTCCAACTTCATAGTGGAAAGCATGCAATGAGTCATCTCCATGACTAAATGACTACATCACTCTACTATTCCATTCTATTATGGTGTATAGGGAGAATTTAGGTGTTATTTGATGTCATTTTACTTCACGAATGCCAAAAATTCCTTTGATGTGAATTCCCCCTTTGATCTAAATGGAGGAGTTCTAGAGACCTCCCTAACTAGGTGACAACAAGTAGGTAAAAGACCTTAAAAATTGTAAACTCTTCACTCTTCTTCTTGAGAAAAAACACCCAAGTATTTTGAGATAAATCATCAAAGAACAACTTAAATTACTTGAATCCTTGTAAATAATTAGGTATGGGTTCGCATTGATTGATATGTACCACATTGAGATGATCCTTGGCTTGTGAGGAACTCGGCTTGAATGGAACCCTATGTTATTTTATAGTAAGGCATCTAAGGCATACATGTAAAGAATGAGACAAATAAGGAAGTCCATGGACCATGGACTTAGAGTTTAGTTGGTACAAAGATCCAACAAAAAGGTGCCCATATCGATAATACCATAATGTTATATATTATGTCGTAGAGGTAGAGACAAATAGCATCGGATGAAACTACATATGAAGTAAATAATCAATCTTAAAAAAAATCTATAGCAATGACCTGACCATCCCATGATAAGAGATAGGATTGTTTTCCATTCTTGATCATGGGTTCTACCTTAACCTTATGATTCAAGAGCTGAATTATAGATAAGAGATTTTTTATCAAGCTAGGGACATATAGTGCTTTAGTGAGAGTATAGGTTTATGTCCTAATAGGAATGGTGATAGTGTCAATTCATTTTGCAACATAATATTTGTCATATAGAATTTAAACTCAATATCCATTGGGTTGAGTTGTCAATGACTCAAACATTTCCTTACATCCTGTCATATGTTTGCTAGTGCCAAAGTTGATCAACTAGACTTTTCTCATGTGTGATGAGGTTTGGGATACAAGAATAACATCCCTATATGCACTATTGTATTCTACTTTTTAAGGTACTTCCTCTTCAAAGTCATCATCCTATTGATTTTTTGTTGTTACATTTCCATGATACTTCTATCATCTATGACATCTCTTTCATTTATGTGAATCAACTCTACTAAATGTGCCCTCTTAACTAGATGAGCCTTGTTTCAAGGCATTATACCAATAACTATCAGTATCATGTGCATTGGTGTGGAAAATATGACACTATCTTTTTTCCCTTTCAAATTTATGTTTTTTTTATTTCTCATTTGGTGATCCTTTCAAGAACTTTGAACCACATTTCTTGGAAATAAGGGATTTATCCTTGAACTCTTCTTACATGAACTAGATGGCTTCTTCTTATTGAAGCATATTAACTAATTCTTAAAAAGACACTGATTATTTTTTGATATTCAATGTCATGATGAACATGTGAAACTAAGATGGGAGAGCTCTCAACATGATCAAAACCAACATCTTATCCTCAATCATTTCTCCAATTGAAATCAATTTTTCTCTTAGTTATGCTACCTGGCATAAGAATTCCTCAACTCTATTACCTTCTTTCATATTGAGAGTATGAAGCTTTGACTAGATATGGAGTATCTTCATCTGATTCTTTACCTCATATATTGTGGAAATATTATCCCAAGCCTCTTTTTATATTGATGCATTTTGAATATGAGGTTGAACCTCATCAATGACACTAATTATGATCAACATCAGGGCTTTTGCATTTAACTTGTCATATTTGACTCACTCATCAACTCTGGTAGGATGGCTAACCACACCAATAATGATGCCCCATAATAATTTAAATGGAACAATCATTTGTATCTTCATCTTCCACATCATGAAATTTGGACCTTTGAGGAGTTTGGCATCGGACAAGAGAAGTTTGGGTACAGATTTTTTTTTTTACTTCAAGTTGTTTATAAAATCCACAACAACAAAGGCAATAAAGTATTTTTCAAAATTTTATATTAAAAAAATGTGTAACTTATATGCATTTTCAATATAAAGTCATTGGATTTGTCTCACAAACACATTCTACCAAGGATGCTCTTCCAACAGATCATTTACATTACCCTTAGTTGTAGTCGCACTACTCTAAGGACTTATAGTTTTTATATAATAACTTGTTTATCTTAAGTAATCTTCCAACTAATATTCACTCACTTATACATCTATAAATCATCATTATGTTCAAACTATCTCTTTCTTGGTTATCTTTTGCCATGACTACATCTTTAGTCAAGTTTTTATACACCCTTCCATCTTCAGGTAGGCATCTATACATGTTGTACTCTTCACATGTCTCTTGAGGTTGAATGTTTTATCAAAAATTAACTCTTTAGTAGGATTCATCCACACTTTTTTCTATGCTTTTATGTTGAGTCCTTCCACATGTTGATCAACATTGATCAAGATATCAGCACTCTTGACTGTAAGCTTAAATGTCTCTTCTACATTGTCAACTTGGCACAGTTCTTTCTTGCATGTCTCTTCATTATAATTCCATCTTCTATGCTTTGTCCATGGCATCATTACTTCATCATCATCTATCAGACTTTCATATATATTACACATCAATGATAAAGTATATGAATTCTCTAATACCAAATTAAAGGTGTAACAATATTTGATGATCTTATTGATCAATAGACAGGAGATTATTTACAAGAGAGAAAATAGTTATATAGTTGAATTAACTTATGATAACTACTAAGGACAATATAACTAAAAATTAACAATATAATATCCATACTAACGACATTAAAAACTATGATAACAATATTTGGTAATGGAATTTAATATAATATGTATATATTATAGTTTCTCATAAGCATTACAATTTCAAGGTCTACACAAAATCAGTGGTGAAAGAAAATGGGAACAGGTGGACATAAAAATCACTCTCACTCATTATAATCTATTATGAATATAACAAACTCATTTAATCAAGTGATCATTAATTTTCTTTACACTCATATCTATGCATTTCTAAAAATTAAGTAAAATTAGTCACATACATTTATAAGTTGTTAGCTTCATGTCAAAAATATGTTTTCAATATATTATGTAATTGTGTAACCTTCTAAACAACTGAAAAACATATTTTAGTGGTTTTATTCCAAAAAAAATTCAATAAATTATTGTTGTTCAATCTACTATGATGTTTAATTTTTACCTTTTATATTATATTTTTGGTGGTTTTGTTCCAGAAAAAATCAGTAAAATTTTGTTATTCAATCCACCATGATGTTTAATTTGTCCTTTTATATTATATTTATGACTTCAAAATGTGCAACTATGAATGTTTTGTGTTGAATCTTTGATTAAAGGTTAAAATGGTCATTTATATTTGTGTGTCATCTCCCCTTTATTTAAAGTGATTTTTTAACTAATTTCTTCCCTTTTTTTCTCTAAAAAACATTAGTTTTACTATTACGATAAATAAGGATCTGACCTTTTCATCTTAGAGTTTATTCTACTAACAAGTCCTACAAATTATATTTTCTCATTCTTGTGCTCTATCCCATGTGGGATACTCAAATAAATAATAACATCAATATTTTTTGTCATTCATTATGATATCTAAACCACTAAGATGTCTACTCAAAGTCTTATGATCAAGTTTATGGTGAACACCTTTATAATTATGTTGTAAAGGACATAGATGCTTATCACCTAGTGACTCTTCTTACTCAGGATACTCATGGCCTATGAGAAGAATACACATTAGATATGCATCAAAAGGATATCATAGCCTATCACATCTCAATTTATATCTAAGCTTTTTAACCCTTTGATCGATGGATTTTTATGGTTGTTGGTTGACTAAATACCATTTGATTAAGTTGTATTTCATATTCTAGTTATGGGACAATTATATGATGCTTGATTTACATGATTTATTTTCTATGAGATTAGTTTTAAAGTTATATTTTAGACATTATGATCACGTTTGTTAGTTTATACAACAATATTTAATGTATGTATTTATGTTTCAAGCTAACTACCTTCATTTTTGTAAGGTGGATGCAGGACAGATCCATCCCATAGAGTGTGATAGAGGGAGGGCATCATTGGAGAGGATGATGTAGATGGAGGCATTAGGGGATGACAGAGAGGAAAACTAAAAACCCACACACACACCACAGTAGATTAACATGTTTTATGATTATTTTTTGAGTTAGATAGTTTCATATATTTTGATTTTTTGTTATGTGTTTGATGTGATCTTGTTGTTGTTCTATGATCACATTGTTTTGATTATGTGATTTCACTAATATAAATGTGTACTACATTAATATTTGTTGATGTTATTTCTTAGTTATTTGAATGAATTTTTACCTATCTTATTGTGACTTATCATTGTATTGAACATACTTGAATATTTGTATAAACTATGCTTTATTTGGATTCATAAATTTAGGTATTAGATAGATTCTAATAATTTGTTTGGAATGAAAAACCATAGATCTCCATGTTGTTATGGTATTTGAGGAACACGAGTAGAAAAAGTGTATTGTTAATTGGATAGGCTAAATGTGACCTCAACACCCCATTGTTTTTAAAGTTGACTACATACCAATACCCCAAGAGGGGATCAAGCTTAATGTAGTTCTCCCAATATAAATTTTAGTGTAAGTGAATGCTAGTATGAGTTTTAGATTGAGTTATTTGAGTGTGAATTGAGACTATAAATCTGAGTAATCTAAGCTTAAGATTGTTGTAAATAGTTGTATGTAGAATTAGGGCATAATAGGGATTAATGACCTTGACTCACATAACTTGTTTTTTAGCTCATTTATGTGTATTTGCATATGCTTTCCATATAATGGGTAAAGGGATAAAAGTGGTGCATATATATTAATTTGATGCTTTTCAAGATATGAAATAGGTCTAGGCTGACCCTAAGGTGTATTTAGAAATGGAAATATGTCTATTGGAGGAAAATAGAGTTAAGGGACAGTAGCGCAGTCCCTTGGTCATTATCACAATGTGTTAATGTATAAAGGGTTACGCTAGTGTCTAGGTGCAAAATATGGTACACTATGGAGTCTAAATTCCTAGGATATGGTCTGGGGCTACTTTTGGTACATCTAGGGATGGGTTAGAACCATATGAAATCTAGATAAGGATCAAAAGAGACCTTAAGATAGGTTTAGGGCTAAGATAGGGTTAGGGTGGTCTCAAGTGACACTCACTACACTCAAGTGATATTTTATATGACTACACCCGCTCCTTATTATATAAATGCAACAAAGTGAAATGACTAGGATAAAGGAAAAGAAATGTACCTAGACTTACCTATAAAGTAAAGCCCATGAAACTAGGTCTAAGTTTATGAAGTGTGCTCCATTGCATATATTACAAATGAAACATGAATGAATAAATCCTTACTTAATGAATATCAAAATCAAATACAAGAGTGAGTTAAGAGATAAGAGAGAGAGAGAGAGAGAGAAGAAAAGGAATGAATACACCTTATTAAGTATGTGAACTAATGTAAAAAACTAGTGACATATTTTATGTTGGTAGCTGGTCATCAAATCAATAAATAACTTAGACTGAGCTAATAGATTAATCAATCCCCATGTGTGGGTGGATCAAGAACTTAATCCAATTTTGACTACATCATTTCCCACCCCTATTTAATAGATCATAATCTATGAATAACTTGGAGTGGACTAATGGCTTGTCCAACCCTCCTATGTAGATGGATTAAAAACTCAAGTAGGCTATGAATCCTTCATTGCCTACCTATGTGTAATAGATGAATTTGAATGAGAGGGGATGATATAAGACCACTAAGAGAGCATAAAATAGGGAAAACGAGACATAAGACAAACCAAAAGACCCAAAATGACCATGTGAATAAGAGTCACATCCATCACTAAAACCTTATTATGAAAGAACAATAAAAGACATAATACTTGTGGTTGCTTGACCAAATTAAGGTGTGTATATTTGCCCCCATTTTATTCTAGTAATGTAATTGTTGACCAATCTTTGGTCTTTCAAGCCAAAATTGGCCACCCCCTCCTTTTTCTTTGCAAAAGTCATCCAATCCATGTTTTGACTAGATCATCCCTCTGTTACCTTGTGCAAAATGTTTTTTGCCAGACCTTTCCTAAGAAAGATCCAAGTGTTTTCCTCATTTTCTTAGCCAAGTGAATTTTAGGTTTGTCAAGTGTAGTTACTTCACCTACAGTAGACCAAATTAGGTTTTCCAAATGACTTTAATTTTGAAATTTTCATAAGTTAATTTACTTGATAAACCTAACTTGGTCCTTACGATGTAAATCAAACCTTGAAAATGTCTTTATTTATAAGGGTTTATAAGTAAAGACACTTGTAAAACCTAATTTGGTCTTGGAAAACCAAATCAAGTTTTCCAAGTGTCTTTAATTATTTGTTTTAATGAGTTGAATTTGACATAAAATTCAAAGTAAGAGATCATGAGAAGTTTGAAATGGTCTATCTAGTGCAATATGGGTTTGTGTAGGTGTATTACTTGTCATATTTTATAAGTAAAAGCAAGTGACGGACCCAAGTTGGTCTATGTAGCTCACTAAAGGCATGGATTTTCTTTGGAGGGGACATAAACAAAGAAAGTGGACTTTTCACTTTTCCAAAGGACAATTGAAGAAAGGTCAGAGGGTAAGTCTAGAATCAAGTGCTCTTGTAGAGGGATTTTCATTGGTAAGGGGACCTCTTCACTTATTTTGAAGGGTTTTTTCTAGGAGTTTCAAAGGGTATGTGCCCTTACAGAGGGCACTTAGGTAGTAAAAAATACCCTTATATTTTCCCTGAAGGGAAATTTTGGGAGCTAATGGACCTTGTAGAGGGCACTCAAGAGATTAATTAGACATTATTCAAAATCTTGAAGGGTATCTTCAGAGCTGAAATGGCCCTTACAGAGGGCACCAAGAGGAAGCAAGGGATGAAGAAAAAAAATTAAAGGGCACTTGCCCTTTGAGAAAAGCCAATGCCAAGAGAGAATTTCCTTCAGATAAAATTTCTGAAGGAATTCCTTCAGACATTTTGTTCAAAGGAAGACATTTATTCAAACATTTTATTTGAAGGAAAGAGATTTTGAAGCCCAAAGGTAGAAGAAAGACACATGGAGATTTTCCTTCAAACAAAAATCTGAAGGAATTCCTTAAGACTTTTTGTTCAAAGGAAATCACTCGAACAAAATCTTGAAGGCCGACTAAGCATAGTGCAAAGGGTGAGAAAATGAAAGGAAATCCTTTGGATAAATTTTTTGAAGGAAATCCTTTAGACATTTTGTTTGAAGGACAAAAGGAAAAGCATGTGGGAGTGCAAAAGGAGAAGGCAAGGAAGAGACAAAACATAGGCAAAGTAAAGAGTGGAAAAA
Source organism: Torreya grandis (assembly GCA_037957365.1). NCBI lineage: Eukaryota > Viridiplantae > Streptophyta > Pinopsida > Cupressales > Taxaceae > Torreya > Torreya grandis. The sequence goes on along the minus strand of JARHVA010001547.1, from coordinate 218,144 downwards.
GACAAAAATGTAGAACAATTCCAACAACTGATGAAGTCAAAAGGCAGAATTAGAGACCACTCAAACCAAGACAAGTGTCATAAATAACTTAGCCAAGGGAGTTAACGGGCTTAGGTATAATATATATACCTAAAACCAATAAAATAGATTGGTTTTCAAATTATAGATAGCTATAGCCCATGTTTTGACACCAAGTTACTAATGTACAGCCAGTTACATCCAAACATTAAAGAGGACTCTGTTAGTCACAGTAACTTGGAATGACTTTGTCAGTTGATGTGAATGGGTACCCCATGCTTTTACAACCTAAGGACAGTATGGGCAATGGCTTAGACATCTACAACATGGCTCTCCCATATGTATTTTTAATAATATAGTAGTAGAAGGGTTTCTTTTCTCAAAAGTTTTTAACTCTAGCATGAGTCTCCTTTCTTTGTTCTATCAGCATCCTTCTATATATAATTGTAACTTTTCATTTTGAAAAAAAAACTCTCTCACCTTGTATGGCGAAGCCTTATAGGAATTTACCTTGAATCAAGACATAGCATTTTTACCTCCATTTAAATTTGCACTTTTGCATATGTCTCTGGTTTTGTCTTGTGTTAAGTCAGTTAATTTCATGCTTTCATAGAATGATTTGAACATGTCTAGTTTATTATGAGTTATTCTTTTACAAGTCAAGAAGAAGTTTCTAGAGAGAGTATACATACATGTGAATAGACTGCCATAGTGTGTCTTAGAACACCTCTGGTAGTTCTTCCTCCCTATATCTCCATAGGACCCCCTATTGAGATACTGATGTAAAAGAGTTTCTCATGTCAAATGAAGTATATATCAGCGTGTTCTTGTTATAAATTATATGTCAAAGCTAAGTAGACCAACCATTTTAGTGCATCACCACTTTAGTTTAGGTTATAATTTTAGTATTTCTCTCTTTTTCCATCCCCCCACCCCATTATTAGTAGTAGGAAATCTAGGGCCTCAAGGTGCATCAAGGGGAAATATCCCCTAATCTATAGTTTTATCCCTCATATTTTCCACCCACAACAATAAGGATGTCTCCATTATGTCACATGGATGAAGAGAGCTGAGCCTCCCTTCACATAGTGTAATCCATCACATCAATAATTTTTAGCATGCCCATGGGACAGTTTGTCTAAAGAGTTAAAGGATTTTTGGTGTGTTCTTCAACCAACACCAATGGTGACTCTAAGTTAAATCAACTAGTTAAGCAGTCCTGGTGCCATCAAGAAATCACATTTTGGTATGTATAGTCCCATTACTGAGTAGTATGGACCTTGTATTCCTTCATATAGTTTCGATCAAGCTCAAGTTGTTCATGGAATCACCTCAAGCAACTCTTCTAGTTACCCTCTAGTGTAAGGGAGATAATGTTAGAGTTTGAGAAGTAAGTGATGGAGATAGATAGATTTGATGAGCAGAATAGATATCATCAAGAGCTTATGTACAAAGAGGAGTGTTTGTTTAATCAAACTCAAGCCTTGTAATCCATGAAGAAGGAACTAGCAATATGGATGAGCCCACTCATTCAAGGAAATCAACCTTGTATGCCTTTTCCCATCCCAGAGCAAGCCCCTCCTACTCAAAAGAAATTCTCCTCTTGTATGCCCAATCCTTTCTAACAAATATCCCTTACTCACCAAATCCAATCTTCTGGCTCATATGGTGCATTAATAACTCCTACTCTTAATCCTTTGCATATAGCTTTCCAACACCAAAGGGCATTAGAATAGCCTCTCATGGAGACTAACCTTCTTAATTATTTAGAGTGTGGACCCTATTTTGATGGGAATCACAATATATCTTTTAGAAAGTAACATGTCTCTCTTGAAGCAACTCTTCCTATGCATGAGCAAACCCTTCCCAATCTCCCTCATCTTCTTCAAGTCTTTCAACATAGGAGTGCCTATCATGAACTAGCTCAAGACCTTGTAGAGGATAAATTTATTTCCTATTCACAAGGGAAGAGTTCCAATCCCAAGGTCATGAGTTAGAATCAAAAAATGGAATCATGGGGTAGGAAAAAATAGGAGGAGATGCCTATTCATTTTGATAAAAGCCTTGAAGAATATGAAGTTGCTCCTACTCATCATGATGATGCTTGTGACCTCCAATAAAGGCTCTTATAAGAGAATATAGCCAATAAAATTACATAGTTGAAGTTTAGAATGAGGTTCCTCAGCCAAGGAGTGATGGACAGTTCAGACCAAGTAGAAGATCCTACGTCTAAACACACCCCATCTACACCACTCCAAGAGAGATATAAAGCCACATATGATGTGGATGAAGTGATATCCAAATATAAGGAAGAGAATAATTTGATTTTATATCAAGGTTTGCCTCCTCTTCCACATGATTTTAACCATCAGCCTTCCACTTTATTCCTTCTCAAGGAGGAACCTATTTTGAAAGAGGTAAGTGAAGAAGAAAGGATCCAATTCATGGCAGATCAAGAAGCTCTCATGGATGAAAATGAGGCAAAAATCGTCATGGATGATCCTTTTAAAAACATCATCAATAATGGAAAATACGTAGGTCATGCATACATGTAGATGTTCTAGCAATATGAATATGAGGTTAAAAAACATTATTTGTCAACAAAGGATGATGAAGAATGTAAGCATGGTGAGCTCTCTCCCACCTTTTTTGATGAAATTCCTTATTGCTTTGATGAGGAAAATGACCATGCCATGGAACCTAAGTTGGAGGAGAATCAGGAGCATGTCTTTGAACAACTAGAGACTCTTTTTTTAGAAATAAAAGGAGAGGCCTATCTATCTTGATGAAATATTTGAAGAAGAGAGCCTTGAGCAAGAAGATGTCACCTGGGATGAACAAGCAATTTTTGATCTCATTCCAAACATCATAATAGTCACCCTTATTCATGAAGGCCATGATGAACTAAAATATCAGTTTGATAGGATCCTCAATGAAGTAGAAGGGGACAAGTTAGTCCATGATGCATATAAAGGGGGCTATGAGCTAAATGAGCCCTATGGTGATGAACTAGTAGCCATTAATTTCTTGGTGAGATATATTAGCATGAATGGATATCATGAGGTAGTCTCCAAAGATAAAATTAAATACATATATGTTGGAGACATGTTTTACATTGATTCACTCAAATATAAACCAATCAAGGTGGCATGCAAGAAGGGCAACTCTCCATTCCATTCAGTCACTTGTCTGGCACCATAAGTTTTCTTGCCATGAAGGAGACTTAAAAAGTCTTACCTTTGATCTAAGAGGGAGGAAAATATATCTAGTTAGTTATACATAGCATTTTGATTTCAATTGTCTTTATTTTCCCTAAGTGTTGTTTGCACAGGTGTATTATTTTTAGCCTTGTGTGTTGTTTTTCCTTGTTGCTTGAGCTAAAGATTTATTGGTTCATAGATCTTTAAAATTTTATTTCTAAATTTTTAAAGCTAAATCCTACCTCCATGCCCAATGGAATTTGAGGCTATTAGTCTTCTTTAGCATAGTAGATATGCTCCCCCTATGAGTCGCCAAATGTCTTGACCAATGTTTGGTCTTGAAAGCCAAAATTGGGCACCCCCTTCTTTTTCTTTACAAAAGTCATCCAATCCATGTTTTTTCTAGATCATCCCTCTACTACCTTATTAAAAATGCTCTATACCAGACCTTTTTTTGAGAAAAAACCAAGTGTTTTCCTCATTTACTTAGCCAAGTACATTTTGAGTTTGTCAAGATCAGTTACTTCACCTACAGTAGACCAAATCGGGTTTTCCAAATGACTTTACTTGTGAAATTTTTATAAGTAAAGTTACTTGATAAACCTGATTTGGTCCTTATGGTATAATTCAGACCTTGTAAACATATTTAATTATAAAGGTTTATAAGTAAAGACACTTATAAAACCTAATTTGGTCTTGGCAGACCAAATTGGGTTTTCCAAGTGTCTTTATTTATTTGTTTTAATGAGTTGAAGTTGATGCAAAACCTTAATTAAGATATCATGAGAAGTCTAAAATGGTCTATCTAGTGAAATTCAAGTTTATGTAGGTGTATTACTTGTTAGCTTTTATAAGTAAAAGTAAATGAAGGACCTAATTTGGTATATGCATCTCACCAAAGGCACAGATTTTCTTAGGAGGGTACATAAGCAAAGAAAGTGGACTTTTTGCTGTTTTGAAGGACAATTGAAGAAAGGCCAAAGGGTAAGTCTATAAGAAATTACCCTTGTAGAGGAATTTTTGTTGGCAAGGGGGCCTCTTTACTTCTTTTTAAGGGTCATTTGCAAGAGTTTTGAAGGGTAGGTGCCCTTGAAGAGGGCACCCAAGTAGGAAAAAAGACCCTTACATTTTCCTCAAAAGGAAATTTTGGGAGCCAATGGCCCTTATGGAGGGAACTCAAGTAATGAAGTGGACCTTATTCAAAATCTCAAAGGGTATCTTTAGAGCTCAAATGGCCCTTGTAAGAGGGGACTAGGAAGAAGTAAGGGATGAAGACAAAAATTTGAAAGGCACTTGCCTTTCAAGAAAAGCTAATGCCAAGAGATAATTTCCTTTGGACAAAATGTCTGAAGGAATTTCTTCAGACATTTTATCTAAAGGAAAGAGAGGCCAAAGTCTGGAGGTGGAAGTAAGACACATGGATAATTTCCTTCGAACAAAAGTCTAAAGGAAATTTCTTGAAAAAAATCCTGAAGGTTGATGAAACATAGTGCAAAGGGTGAGAAAATGAAAGGAAATCCTTCAGAAAAAATGTTTGAAGGAAATCCTTCAGATAATTTGTCTGAAGGACAAAAATAAAAGCCCATGAGAGTGTAAAAGGAGAAGGAAAAGAAGAGAAAAAACATGAGAAAAGTAAAGATAAAAAAAGGACAAAATCATAGAATAGTTCTAGCAACTAATGAAGTTAAAGGATAGAATCAAAGACCACTTAAACCAGGATAAGTGGCATAGACAACTCAGCCAAGGGAGTTAATATGTTTAGGTAGAATATATCTACCAAAAACCAATAAAATAGATTGGTTTTCAAACTATAGAGAGCCATAGCCCATGTTTTCATAAAAAAAGGACAAAATCATAGAACAGTTCCAGCAACTGATGAAGTTAAAGGATAGAATCAAAGACCACTTAAACCAAGATAAGTGGCATAGACAACTCAGCCAAGGGAGTTAATATGTATAGGTAGAATATATCTACCAAAAACTAATAAAATAGATTGGTTTTCAAACTATAGAGAGCCATAGCCCATGTTTTCATGCCAAGCCATTAATGCACAACTAGTTGCATCCAAAAATTAAAGAGTGCTCAATCAGTCATAATAGCTTAGAATGACTTTATTAGTTAATAGGAATGGGTTCCCCATGCTTTTGTAGCCTAAGGATAGCAAGGGTGGTGGCTTGGAAATCTACACCATGGCTCTCCCATATGTAGTTTGAAGAATATGGTAGCAACATGGTCTCTTGTCTTAGAAGTGTTTGACTCTACCATGGGTCTCTTTTCCTTATTCTATCAACATCTTTCTTTATATAATTATAACTTCTCATTTTGAGAAAAAAACACTCTCAGCTTGTATGGTGAAGCCCTATAGGAATTTACCTTGAATCAAGACATAACATTTTTACCTCCATTTGAGTTTGCATTTTTACATATGTCTATGGTTTTGTCTTGTGTTAAGTCATTTTCTTTCATGTTTTCATAGAATGATTCCAACATGTCTAGTTTATTGTGATTTATTCTTTTTTAGGTTAGCAAGAAGTGTCCAGAGAGAGTATAGGTGCATGTGAATAGGTTGCCATAGTGTGTCTTAGAACACCTCTGGTAGTTCTTCCTCCCTATATCTCCATAGGGCCCCCTATTGAAATACTAATGCATAAGAGTTTGTCATGTCAAACGAAGTGAATATCATCTTTTTCTTGGTGTAAAGTGTATGTCAAAGCTAAGTAGACAAACCATTTTGGTGCATCACAACTTTAGTTTAGGTTCTAATTCTAGTATTTCTCTCCATTTTCATCCCCCCCCCCATTATTAGAAATAGGAAATCTAGGGCCTCAAGGTGCATCAATGAGAGATATCCATTAATCTAGATATTAATCCCTCATGTTTTCCACCCACAGTAAGAGGGATGTCTCCATTATGTCACATGGATGAAGAGAGATGAGCCTCCCTTCATAGGGTGCAATCTACTATGTCAAAAGTAATGAAATGAAATTACTAGAGTAAAATAAAAACATAAACATGTACATGTACTTACCTATGTAGATGTGCACTAGACCTTGCCCACTTCTTGGCTAGAGAAGTGGATAGCAACTAGAATGAGGTATATGAAGAGGAAATCCACAATGTGGGTGCCCCCTATACTAAATTTGAATAGTGAACTAAAATATGAAGAACAAAACCATATTTTTCCCCCACCCTGTTATCTAGATTGAATCTAAGAGTGTAATCTATAACTATTGAGAAACAAACCCTGCTTTCCCCCACTTTGGTATCTAGATCGAGTCTTAGAATGTAATTTGTAAATGTGGAGAAACAAGGCCTACTTTCCCCCACTTTGATATCTATACGAACTATAAGAATGTAATCTATAAATTTGGAGAAACAAGGCCTTCTTATCCCTACTCTAATATCTATACTAAATCTAAGTATGTAGTATGTAGATGGAGGTCAAAATTATTGCTCAACCTACATAATTTGGGTCTAGTGAACAACTATGGATCGACAACTATAGATGGCCATATGACCCAAACTAGTGACATCCTAGTGGTAATATGAATGTAATATGGTAATATAAACATAGATAATGGTATAACTTTCCATTTTATTTGTACAATCTAGTGGGATCAAGGACATATGTCCTGCATCATGTCCCCAAACCTAATTCTGAGTAATGTGACTTTGTATCTGAACCAATATTTGATAAGATAATGGAACCCTAAAAATTTGAGTAAATTTGTGTATATGAATATTTGATCATATTTATATATCTTAGCCCACATGTGTAAATTTTTATCTAAACCAATCTATGTGTATGTGTAAATCTATATCTGAACCAATCTATGTGTCTATGTAAATAGTGTATTTATGTCCCCCTTTTTGTGAGAGAGTCAAAATTGTGTTAAGGGTGTCTAATCAAAATTGATACCAATTGGTATGTTAGTAGTTGTTGTCATTGGTAATGTTGTTTGAAGTTTGATTAGTTTTTCAATTGTAATAGAGTTATTTTTAAATTGAGAGGATGAAAGATATAGGTTTTTTCAATTTTCATAGTTGAATTAATCAAGATAGTATTATAAATAATACTTGGTGAGGGATATCATTATAAATTTCCACACATAAGAAATAAATCAAAAATCAAAGCTATGATTATCAAGATATCGTGTTTGGAATAATTTAGTATTAGCTGATGAAATTAGTGTATAAAGTCAATCTTAGGTAGGTGGCATTTTGAAAACATGGCTTAAATATTTTGATTGATTGGTTTGACAAATCATTTTAACCATTTGAGTTGATATAAATTGTTTGATCTAAGTTTATAAACATGTTTAGGAGATGAGGATCAAGTGCAACATGATAGTTTGGTGTGATTCAAGATGTTCCACCAGCACCATGGGTGTGGGTGAGGAGTTATTGGGATCCAATAAGGCTAAGAAGTATGCCCAAACCATTAGTGGTGGATCTAGCTCTGATTCCATTTCTAGAGTGAGATCAAGTGTTAGATATATGAGACATGGATGATGTAAGAGCAACTGATGCCTATAGAGCATGATGGGTGAAACATAGATGGGCACCATTATTTCTAAGAGTTGGGGTTATCATGGAGGATGCAAAGTATGTTAGGGTCTTTAAGGGTAGGTTTTTATCATATTTATATATGTTTAGTTTACTTTTTACTTATTTTATTGGTTAAGTATATGATATATTGTGTTGGTATGTGTAGGTTTATGTGATGATGAGTATTGGGAGACTATTATTGATTTTGTGCTCTGAGTACTAACATGATAAATCCCTAATGATGTCATAGACAATGGAATAGTGGATAGGACCATATATTTTTTCAAAATTCATTCCCACCTATTTGATCAAGTATATACTACTATTATGGCATATAGACAAGCATCTATCGATAGGAATGAGGTACATGTAGAGCTAAAAATATGAGTTATGCCCACACCTAATGTTCTAGGTGAGGTAAGTAGAAGGATAGTGGATGACTATATATGTTTATAATATGATCATAAATAATTTTTGGTTTAGGTAGTGGTGTTATGAGATAAGGTGTAAAGACATCAGTCTCAAACTAGATCTAAGGGGATAATGGAACATCTAGCTCTAGTATGGATGTATAAGTGAGTGAGAGTGAGGGGGTTTGTCCTAGTGACCAAGATCTAATTATTGAGTGACTCATATCATTTTACTAAAACTGTGTATCAATTTATCTATGTATATGTATTTTTATTGTTACATGGGTATTGTGTACATTAGAATCTTGATTTGTGGCATTGTGTGTTTGTATATGCATTTGATTATATTCATTGTTTATATGTTGATATGGAAATATGTTATTTTGTTTATTTTTTTAAATATTTAAGTATATATTTATATTATATTAGTAATTTTAGTTGTTAGTATAGGTGTTATAGGATTATCATAGGATATCTAAGTGTGGATTATGTAACTGCATGATACACTATCTAAAATTAGATGGAATGGTGAATAAGTGACCATATTACTCATGCTATATTGGCATATAAATATAATTTGGAACTGATTCTAATTATGGTACACTTCTAGTAGCTATATGTGTAGACTCTGTAGTAAATAGCCTAATAAACTATCATACTAAAGCTATGTTCTAATCTCTATTATCTCTACCAAATATCTTATTTGGTTGGAAACCTTTACTTTGATCTATATGATCTCTAAAAAATATCTTAACTATTTGTCAAACTATGCTCTAATCTTTTTGATCTCTACCAAATATCTTAATCAACTATCAAACTATGTTCTAATCTCTATGATCTCTTCTAAATATCTTAATTGGTTGTCAAACTATGTTACTAATCTCTATGATCTCTATCAAATATATTAATTGGTTTTTAACCTTTAGCTAGTGATTGGGTTGTTTTCCATTTTTTTACCATGCTACTATAATTAGGTGGATCTCTGTGAATTGGTTGCCATATCTGTTAACTCTATGGTACATGAGATCTCTCATAAGTGGGTGTCCTAGAAACCACATGGTTCATATGATGAGTAACCAATATCTCATTAAAAGTAACATCCCAAGATAACTCAATAATAGAGGAGTTTGATCTTAGATCATGTGTATAATGAGATATTTATTCCACCAATGTAAATGCTATAATGCCGCTGTCGACATACTAGTCAATATGATAGCTAAGTGCATAACAATTGTCTGAATGTCCATTTATCTAATGAAAATTATAATATGGTTTATTTTGTATCCTACACAGATGTTATGATGGATGGTGATGAGTATAAGGAAGTGTTATCATCTCCTTATCTAATAATGTAAAATAGCATGAGGCCTATCTCTATCTGAAAATTGTATAACACCTATATTGGTGTCCTATGTTCTATTAAATGGAGGAGATACTCTATGAAGTGGATCTTTACCCTTGTTGAGTATCTTGATTGGTTGGTTTTGTTCCACTTGTTTCTTAATCAAAGGTGTATTTGGTCCCTATACCATATTAGATGATTGTGGGTCTATGAAATCTACATCCAAATCTACCTCTATATGTGTCTCAACTAGCCCCAATTTTTTCTCTAATGCCATAATTTTGTTACATAGATGCCATAATGATTTGGATCTCTCATATAGTAATTTATCTTTGAGAGGGAAGATGAGACCTCTATAAAAAGGTACTGTACCAATAAATCTGTTGACTAGTAAATTAATTGATATATACATGATTTAAATATTAGAATGTACTCATCTACTATTTTTGTGTTATTATGGTGTAGTGAAGGCAACCTCTCCTATATGACTCAAGGTCCCTTATTTTGTATGTATTTCATGAGAAATATTGCTTCTAATTCATCATAGATATGTAGTGAACCATTGGGGAGTGAATGATGAAACCAACTTAATGCATTTCCCTCTAAAGAATATGGTAATAACTATAGTATAGTCAAATTGCTAGTGACATGTGGCTTTCCTATAAGCTTTAAGGTGCAATTATGGGTCTCCATGCCCACCAAATTTTGGTAACATTGGTATCTAAAATTTGTGTGGAAAATTTTTAGTGAATATTCTTTGTGTAATAGGATTGCCATGGATGGAATTGGAATCAACCCAAGAGTGGTATGTTTTACTTTCCAGTGTGAGATGGTGTACCTATTGTTGTAAAGCACCCACAACATCCATCAAGGAGATTAATTCATGTGAAGGTGTATTAACATCATAAATAGGTTAATTTAACTCTTGAATCTTATAATTAATATTATCCATTGGTACATTACATTGGGGACATTTGGTTTTGCTCATCATAACCTTTGGAGGGGTGATAGCTTGGACCTCGTGAGAGGGAAATGGGCTATCACCCTCATGGAGATTAAGATGAGAAATGGGTTTGAATTTATTAAGGGGGTTGAGAAATATTCATTTATATCTCTTATTTTGTTACTTTTCAAATAAGTATCACATGTTAATAGATTAGAAGATACATCATTTTCATGCAAATGTAAAGTATGTAAACTATGAACATAATAATAAGTGCATGTTTGTTTTTTAGAATTTGACCTAGTATTTGATAATAAATCAATTTGAATATTATGAATGGGATAAGTAGGGAAATAACTAGAATTATTAGACTCACTTTCTTCTTCACTAACATAATAATAATCATTGTTATTCCATGGTTCATCAAAATCAGACTTTAATTCACTAGTAGAGGTAAGATTAGAAGATTTTTTAGGTGCATGCTCACTAAGAGAGAGAGTAGAAGAATATTTTAATTTTTTACTACTATGTAATTTATCATCATGTGTAGGTCTAATGCAATGCATGCATTCAACAGTTATTAGTGGAATTCATGTATGATCATTATTTTCAATCTTGGAGTCAAGGGTAGAAGAAGTAGCAATCATGTTTTCATTTGGAATATTATGACATGTAGGAAAAGAGTTATAGATATTTCAATTATCAACATTTTAAAAATAATCTTTGTGTTGGGCTTAGAATGTAAAATAAGGTGATAAAATAATTTAATATAGTTTAGTGTATGCATCAGTAAAAGGTGTAATATCATTTATACATGTTTTTTTAAATTGAATTTAGAAGGGTAGAGAATATGCATTTCTCTTTCCATATTACTTGAATCATGCAAAAATATATTTCATTCATTGCACGTATATTACTTTAATTTGAATAAGGAGGCAGTAAAAGTTTTAAAAAAGATAGGATCAAATTATAACAAAGTGTTCCAAAAATAGGTTCTTTTGGCATTATATTGTTAGTTTGATTTGAAGTAGGAGAAGAGGGAGAGGAGAGATAAGAAGATGCATCTAATCTATCCTCATCAACTCTTTCATTTTCATGTTCATAGTAATCATCATATCCATCATTATAACATAATTATCATCATCATCATTATAAATGAAATCATTATCATGTGTTAATGTGCAATCTTGAAAATTTGTCCATTCATTCTTATAATTATAAGGAAAGGTTATATATTCATTAACTAGGTGAGGGGTAAGAGGCTTTTTGGATGTCATTTTAAACTTACCAGATAAGATAATGTAAATAATGAATAAAAAACACATAATAGGTAGAATGTAATCTAACATAGGTATATGTGAAAATATGGTAAATATTCAACCCAATATATAGAAAAAAATTAAAATTTTATTTGAAACCCTAAAGGCTAATGTTTGGATGTATAGGGACCTAGTATGCAGATCTAGGGTTTTGAAGGGTTTGTTGGAAAATTTTAAATTGTAATAAATTAATGAAATCCTAATAGAGGATTGATTTGGATCAATTAGGTTTTGAAAAAAATGGGGAAAAAACATAATTTATAAACCCTAACTTATTACATAAAAATAGATAAGGTAAACCCTAGGATGAAACTAGGGGTTTTAAGTAATATTTGAAATAAGTTGGATTCACCAAATATTTTAATTATTTATGACTTAACAAATATAAATATTTAGTTGTTAAAGGTCTGATTATAGTAAATAAGGGTATAAAATATTCAATAAATATAAACATTTATTTATGAAATAATTGACCTGATCTGATATTTCTAAAAATAGCAATGAATGACACAAATAAATACTTAGCTGGAAACTATCAAAGACAAAGGATCTAGAAGATAAAAACTAGTATAAGAGCTAGTATGAGTGTTGGAAATAGGATTTAGGTGTAAAAAACCATCCTGGATAATAGAGACATACCTTGGATAGTATCATTGTGGCACTAGTGTCTACTTTTGGTACTAATGTCCTCTATGCAAGAATTGGTCTATATTTCAGGGAGTAGTTACCTAAGTTTATTAAGCATGTTCTTGTATAGATAAACCTTCATTGTCTATGACCTATTTTTATGTATTATTATCCAAAACCTAATAAACACCTACACACATGAAACAACCACAAGATAAAATACAAAAGGAAGGGAAACATTAGGTTATGGGATATTATGATTACACATGATAGAACCCCTACTATCCTGGTTGATGCATACATTAACCCCAATGATAGGGGTCTCAGATCACATGTATTTATCTCTTAGGGAACATGTATAATCAATGCACATGGTATGATATAATGACTTTAATTTAGGCCCCTCTTTGAGATCAAACATGCAAATCTAGGTGTGATAGTTGAGTATTATGTAGTATGTTGAACTGTATTATTGATTGATTTTATGTAATTATGTGCCAAGATAGTATGTTCTAGATGTAGAATGCCTTTTGAGGCTCTTTATATAGAATTAATTTTGATTTTAATGTAAGACCCTTGTTCACTAGATAACAAGATGCAAAAATGAGGTAAAATCATAAGAGAAGGCTCAAAGAAGGGTTAAGACCTAAAACATAGTGAAAAAGTGACTACTAGACATTAGCACTAAAGTTGGACACTAGTGTTATGGTGCTAGTGTCCACTTATGGTACTAATTTCCTAAGGTCACAAAACTAAGTAAAGATTGGGCAACATAGGTTAGGAGAGCCCTATGACTAGGAGGGGATGACATATGACCATTGGTGGTGCAACAAATAGGGAAAACAAGACATAAGACAAATTAAAAGACCCAAAATGACCACATGAACAAGATTCAAATCCATCACTAAGACCTTCATGTGAAAAAATAATAAAATACATAATACTTATGGTTACTTCACCAAATTAGGGTGTGTACACAATCATAACACCGTGTATATGTTGGTGATCAAAGTATACACAAATAAATAAGGAATGAAGATCTAAGTCATCATCCCTAGAATAACTATCATCAAAAGTAATAGAAGATATCTAAACCATAAGAGGGGTATACCATGTATAAATGCTAATAATCCCATCTAATGGGTTTTCATAATGAGGTGGAGGAGGGTACACATTATATGCCATTTGCACTTCTAAATCTTTCTTTGAATGATCTTGCAAAGGATTGTTAAACATTTTTTGTTTATGGTGGTCACTAGGTTATGAACCTGATTCCTTTAGAGGATCATGAAATTTAATCTTTCAGTCATTGATGAGGTCCTATATCTTATGCTTCAAGGTGAAACATTTACTTGATGAATGTGTAGGGCCTTGGTGATAGTAATAATAAGCATTTTCATCATACCCTTTTGGTAGACATATACTCATATTAACCTCTATAAGATAAGGGAGAGATATAATATGACACTCTATAAGCCATGAGAGTAATGAAATAAAAGACTCAAGTAAGCATGTAAATTATATTTTTGGTGCATTGGATAATACACATTGATTAGGTGAATATGACATCATATAACTATAGTAGTTGTTTATGTTTTAGGCTCAGAAGGTTTGAACTTATAACTTGGTTTGATAGAAAACTTGGTATTTGATGTAAATGTAGTCAGCGTATTTACTACATACTTAAGTTTGTTCAATGAGATAAGTTTCATTTCATGATCATGAATAATATGACATAAGTCATTAAAAGGTGTGATTTTTAAAAAAAAATAGTAGACTCATGTAATGGGGAAAGAAAACTTTTCTTGAATATGCATTGAATTTATCTATCTACTATAGGATTGGTAATTTAAGCCAACATTGTCTTGTATCTTAAAACATTTTCATTGATAGGTTCATTAGTTCCTTGTATGATTTTATAATTTGGACATAGGAAACCTTTTCAGTAATGTTAATAGAGAAGTGTGCCACAAATTGATCCACAATTAGTTTGAAGGATTTTACTTATTGAGTTGGTAAATCATAAAACCACCTCAAATCATAATCATTAACATTTCTTAGAATGATTTGGTTAAAATTTTATCATTGAAGGCATAATCAAGGCATGTTGTCATAAAAGGATTATATATGTTATTTAGGATCACCCTTGTCATCATAAAATGTGAAATTAGGTGCTACAAAACTAATTGGTAAGGAGTACAAAGGTATCTCTCATGCAAGAGGATTATGAAACACCTCTTGTTAATTAATAACATAAGGTGATTTCATAGAATTTTATTCAATATTTATAACCTTAGTTTGAAAAAAAAATATTTTAAACAAGAGCTTGCACCTTGGGTCTTTTAGTTTAGATATTTAAGAAGTCACCAAATGAGGTGTACCCATAGGTTGGGTAGATATAGGCATTGAAACAAATATTTGAGTTGAGTGATTTTGATTTCCCATATAAGATGTGTTAATAATAGTTTCATGTAACAAATGTTGAGATACATATCGTGTGCCCCAATTAGAATTTTGAAGCAATAATGTGATCAAGATGTTGTTGATATATGGGGATGACCCATAACTCAAATAACATGATCAATAAATGGACCTACCTGTTCATTTTTTTTTAGTTTTCAATATGGTTCTTAGGATTTCATCAATATCTTTAGGTTTTTAATGAATACACTCATAAAACAATGTAATTTATGACACTTTCTCATTATCTATTTGCTCATGTTAATTGATTTCATTAGACTTATGGTTTTCATTATCAAAATCTTATTCTATGATAACTTCATAAATAGTTTTTTTATTCTCAACATTTATATAATCATGATCCATATGGTTAGATTCCTCATTAGTTTTAGACAACTTAAGTGGTAGGAGGGGAAGATTAATGTGTTCAATAGTCACACCTCCTAATATAGGGTTATGCCTAGGTTGCATGAAAAATAATATAAACATGAAACCCTAGTTTACTGAAAACCCTAAGAACTAAAAAAATATGCATTCATACAAATTAGGTTCACTAAATTTTTAACCCTAAAATTTAGATTAAGGGGGATCTATTAAAGGAGTAGAGAGAGCCTAAGGCACAATAATGGTAGACTATCTCTAGAGTGGGCCAATTATTTTTGAAACTCAGATAAACTATATATTGAATTTATTATGCTAAGATGATAAAGATAGATGGTAGAACTATACTAGATATTGAAATAACTATGAAAATAAGATAATTGATTTTGATGCTAATACAGATTTATATCTAGAATAGTTAAAAAGTGGATTGGATCTATATTTTGGAACAATCACCTGATTTTGAAAATTATGTCTTTATATACATACATACTTGCATTTGACCTAGGATGGTTGTGCTGATGCTACTATGTTTCTTGGATGTAGGTGTTTAGTATGAAATACCTATTGAAATTAGATGCAACCACCTAGATGTTTTTGGGTTTTGTGTCACCTTCTCTTTGGTGCATTCTAATCTAGGTCATGGATTGTCACTCCTTGTCAAATAGTGAAACCCTAGCTATTCATCTTCATATTAACTATGATAAAAATGGGTTAGTGTGCAATGGTGTTTAACTACCCCAAATACCCTTTTGTTAATGAGCACTACCTACATAGCCAATACTTTGAAGATACCCTCAAACTTATGTATTTCTCCTCTATGTGTTGGCTTGTGTGTTAATAATGCAATAAATTATAATAAAGTACAGCATTTTTACCTAATTTATAACTTGGTAAATATATATCTTGGGCTATGTTGATGGTTAAAATTGTGTTTTTTTCTAACACCAACAATGGGAAGTTTTAAGATGTGGGACTTGTGACTTGAAACAACCTCCATATTTTTAAGAAGTTGGTCTCTTCTTTATATTGAGCATATACTGGGAAAAGGGATAGGAATTTAAATAGAAACACAAATGCGAAGAAATAAAATCTAACTATGGTGATGTGCCTAAATTTAAATCAACCCTTAATCTAAGCACAGTGAAGCTATATGTAAGATTCAATTACATTTAAGACCAAACAAGGCATGATCAATGTAATCCCTCTAGTGATATCTACACCCTTATTTATAGCCTTGGACTCACTCTAGATTATCTATGTGTTCCCAATTTAATGGCCCAACTAAAATATAACCAAACTAGAAGTGTCTAACAGAAGATATTTCCTAGATTCTGAAATGCTCTGTCTTTTGATAGTTCATTGGCTGCAACAGATCGCAAGATGCTCCCTTATATTAAATGGAAGAGGGAACTTGGCCAATTCCTTGAAAACCTTCTTATTACTTAAAAGACACTAGAGAATGACACTTGGCATGTTCTGCAACACTTATCAAAGACATGTGACACTTTCTGCGTAACTTATACTTCTTTTGTGTCTTTGCTTAGGAGTGTTCCACCTTTAACACCTGTCGCAATCCACTTCTTCAAAACTTTAAAAACTTAATAGAAAATAAGACCCATAGCATTTCTCACTTGAGCAACTTTTTAAAAAGGACATAGGGATAGGTGGTGATTTTTGCTTGCCTCGACAAAGGACACATGGAAATTTTCACTTTACTTAACTAGGGATATGTGGTGATCTATGCTACTTTTAGACACCTTTTGAGAAAGCTGTGGAAGGTGACACATGATGGTATCTACATCACTCTATTTATATTATAGAAATAATCAAGCCTCATTTCATATTTACATAGATAATGACACTTGGTAGCTTTTGCTTGCTTCAAAAACAAAACCTGAGACCCACCACAGTCTTTACTATATTGGTGAAACAAAATAAAGAAAATTTAGAGGTTGACACATGGTGGCTTCCACTCTCTTCAGCTGGGATATGTGGTGTCTTCCATCACTTTTAGAAAATAAAATTGAAAGCTTCCATGATTGCCACTTGGCACCCTCCACCTGATCCTTATACTTAGCTTGTTGAAACCTTTCGCTTAAAAGATATTTGAAACATGGATGCCAATATGAAACATGGATGCTGACACTTATCACGTTCTGCTGAGTTGTTATGAGATACGTGGCATGTCTTGACCAACTTATAGAAATTATGAAAGGTGCCTCAGCTGATGACACTTGGCATCTTCCGCTTGAGTTCGATACTTAGACAAAAATGAATCAAAAGGAAATTAGAGCCTGCACTCTGTTTCAAAACTTTCCCATCTCAAACCAAAGTATGTGGGAAAAAAATTTATTGCGTGTAATTAAAAATTAGAATGAAACGTAGAGTATTTTTTACTCTAAAGTTATTGGTGACCCCAAGGAATTTTGAGCCTACTCGAAAAGAAACCATAACTCCTGTTAGGTCAAATTTTCAAAATTATAGCTTCAGCAATGTTGTTTGGTAGACAGACCACTCGTCATTAGATAACCCCTGTTTATTCTGAAATTCATTGTAGGCTAAATCAAGGTTAATAATATCCTTGTGTAAATAATTCTACAAAATTTGATCCATAGCCTTCAATTTGAATTCAAGCTAAGAAACAGGAACCAAGATAGCTTCTACTTTAGGGACTGATGAATCATCCCTTAAATCCTAAAAAAATGTCTGATCATTCTATTTGGCCAATAGCAAAGGTTCAATTTCATCAACCATTAGCACCGTGTTGTCATCAAGAAATGGAGAAGGAAGACCTAATTGCACTAGATTTTTGATATGCTTTTTCATTTCACTGATTCCTTCTTTCATGACATCTAGGAGCTCTCTACAACTGATGCCTGCAAAATTGCCTTCAGAGCTCGGGCTTGATGTTCTTTTTGCCTCATTTTTATCTAAATGTTGAAGTCAAGTAGAAGATGCCAAGTGTCATCAGCTGAGGCACTTTTCATAATTTCAATAAGGCTACAGAACATGCCATGTGTCCCATAGTAACTCAGTAGAGTGCAACAAGTGTCAGCATCCATGTCTCATATGCATTTCAAAGGTTTCTTTCAACAAGCTAAGTATCAGGATCAGGCAGAGGGCACCAAGTGGCAATCACAAAAGGTTCCAATTTGATTTTCTAAAAGTGATAGAAGATGCCATGTATCTCAATTGAAGAGAGTGGAATCCACCATGTGTCAACCTCCAAATTTTCTTCATTTTGTTTCACCAATATAGTAAAGACTATGGTGGGTCTCAGGTTTTGTTTTTGAAGCAAGTGGAAGCCACCAAGTGTCATTGTTCATGTAAATATGAAATGAGGCCCAATTGTTTCTATAATATAAATAAAGCGACATAGATACCAGCACATGTCACCTTCTACATGTTTCTCAAAAGGTGTTTAAAAGTAGTGGATATCGCCACATATCCCTAGTTAAGTAAAGTAGAGAATGCCATGTGTCCTTTGCTGAGGCAAGTAGAAATTGCCACATATCCCTATCCTCTTTTTAAAAAGTTACTCAAGTGAGAAATGTTGTGGGTCTTATTTTCTGTTAAGTTGTTAAAGTTTTGAAGAAGTAGATTGTAATAGGTGTCAAAGGTGGAACACTCCTAAGCAAAGACACAAAATAAGTATAAGTTATGCGAAAAGTGTCGTGTGTCTTCGATAAGTGTTGCATAACATGCCAAGTGTCATTCTCCAGTGTCTTATAAGTAATAAGAAGGTTTTCAAGGAACTGGCCAAGTTTCCTCTTCCATTTAATAGAAGGGAGTGTCTTGCGATCTATTGTAGCCAGTGAACTACTGGAAGACAGAGCATTTCAAAATCTATGAAATATCTTCTGTTAGACACTTCCAGTTCGGTTAGATTTTAGTTGGGCCGTTAGATTGGGAACACACAGACAATCTAGAGTGAATCCAAGGCTATAAATAAGGGTGCAGAGATCACCAGAGGGATCATCATCAGATACTTAGAGAGAATTTTTTGAGAGAAATTGTCAAGAGTTTTAGACTTTCTAGAGCTGTGATTAGGAATATCATTTGCTTTTGTTCTATTTTCTTAAGTTGGAAAGTTTATGTAATTGTGCATGTTTTTGTGCATCTTATATGACTAGAGAATTAATAAGAAGATTGAATCCTGTGCCTTTGTTGATATTTTTTGTGTCATTGAAAAAGTAGTCTAAGCTATGTTGTCAAGAGTTTTAGACTTTCTAGAGCTGTGATTAGTAATATCATTTACCTTTGTTCTGTTTTCTTGAGTTGTAAGGTTTATGTAACTGTGCATGTTTCTGTGCCTCTTATGTGATTGGAGAATTAATAAGAAGATTGAATCCTATGCCTTTGTTGATATTTTCTATGTCACTGCAAAAGTATTCTAAGCTATGAGCCTCTATTTCTATTATTTTCATCTTTTACATTGATCATGCCTTGTTTGCTCTTAAATGTAATTGAATCTTACATATAGCTTCACTATGCTCAGATTAAGGGTCAAATTACATTCAGGTGTATCACCATAGTTAGATTATCTTTCTTTGCATTTGTGTTTTTGTTAAAATTCTTATCCCTTTTCCTAGTATACACTCGATATAAAGAAGAGACCAGCTTCTTAAAAATATGGAGGTTGTTTCAAGTCGCAAATCCCACATTTGAAACTTCCCATTGTTGGTGTTAAAAATAAGCATAAATTTAACCATCAACAGTTTTTGGCACGCCCGATGGGACACTATATTTAAATTTCTTTCAAGATCATATGAACTAGAGAGCTATGAGGAGTCAGAGCTGTGGACCAGTAACTAGATCACAATTTGCTATAAATCTAGGTATTCTTTTGCCACCTTTGGTAACTAGTCCTAGAAGAAGAGTCAACCAGTTTATACTAATACCAAGAGTAAATATGGGAGCCCCTATAGCCCCAAGAAATTATGTAAGTTGGAACATTATTAGTCCATTGATTCTCCCAATACCACTAGCCACTTGGGACCCTATCCCAGTGAATTCCCTAAAAGTTGTGCCCAAATTCAGTGGGCAAGACTTCAAAACACCTGAAGAACATCTACAGGATGTATCAAATGTTTGTGCTAAACATGTTGTCACATAGAAAAATGTGGCCATAAGATTATTAGTAACTTCTTTTAAAGGGAAGGCTCTAGAATGGTATTAGTCTTTGACCCCAAATACCATATCTACATCAATCGACTTGGAGATCTTTTCTTTGAAATATTTGAAGAGAAGGGTGATAAGTCTTCTTTATTACAGCAATTGATTACCATCCAAAGGGCACCACAAGAAGCAATGACTGACTTCAATTCCAAATTTCAAAAGACTTGGGAAAGAATCCCTGCTATAGCTACACCATTACTAGGTATGGCTATAGTGTTTTATCTTAAGGCTTTAAATTTAGACATATCTATTATGATTTAGTCACTTTGAGGTTAGACTCTGCCAAAGGCTTATGACTATGCAGTCAGAGATGAAAATAATTTGATAGATGCTAGAAAGTTGTCTCCAAGGCCTCCCATGCCCATGTTTCCAGATATTTCCTTGCCATTACCTCAAGAAGCCCCTAAATCAATAACCCCACCTGTGTCTATGTACACATATCCTCAATCATCTGCTAAAGAAATTGTCCCTGCCTAGTCATCTGAGCTGGATGATATCAAGAATATCTTAAGGACATTTTCTAATGAGCTGATTAATATGAAAAGACAACATAATACTTATACTAAACCCCAATATCAAGGCTATCAAGGAAATAGATTTCCATCACAGCCAAACCAATATCAGGGTCCTCCGAGGCAAAATAACCCTCAGCCATCAAACCAATTAGTTGCAGTTCCTACACCCTCACAGACTATTCCTCCTAGTTAAAATAAGGAGATTATTCTAGGGCAAAATAATTATACAGATACCACCAATTCCTAGTATTTCCCTTGCAATAACACTCATATGCCTAGAGATTGTCCCATGGGTAATCTACAACAAAAGGTGGCAGAGCAAAGAATGGATGGACAATTTGCAAGTACTAGTGACAATCAAGCCTACCAATCTTCTGGTATGCAAAATTTAGTCTTAATGGCTCAGATGCAAGGGATGTCTTTACAAAAAGAAGAAGAAATGGTCCCAAAATATGTTTTGTTCTCATGGGTTGAAGATGAAGAATCGGTATTCTTGAATGAAGCTTCTGCTTTTAAGAAACCAGTGGTGCAATCAGAATACTATACTAGATCAAAGAGAAGAATGCTGGAACAGCCTGAAGTTGTAAACAATGAAGTTATAGAGAATACTCCATTTCAAGGTCATCAAAACACAGCAGTTAGACAAGAAGTGCTTCAGCCAGTGCAAAATCAAGTAGTTCCTAGACAAATTCAAGAAAATGCAAGGTATCCTTATTTTCCAAGAATTCAAACTTTGGGACCAATGAATGTGGTGGATCAATTGAAGATGACTCTAGCACAAGTATCAATTTGGGGCATATTAGCTATTCCTAAACAAAGGACACTGTTACAAGAAGCTCTTCAAGGCCAATCAATGCCCAAATATACTAGTATCAAATAAGGACCTGTTGAAAAAGAAAAGCTTAAAGACACAATTCATTTATAGACAACAGCCCTAGTGAACAATGCACCAGAGGTAAGCAAATCCAAACTGGATCCCTTCTATTTAACTTTGATAGTTGGCAAGAAACTGCTACATAATGCAATGATAGATTTAGGGGCTAGTACTACAATAATGCCAAAGCAAATATCAGATGCTTTAAAGATAAAATATGAGCCACTCACTAAAGGATTTATGCAGTTAGATGGCAAATCAGTGCAAATTATAGGGAGAATTAAAATACTACCATTACAGTTATATACTTGTCCTAATATAATTTTAAATCAAGATATATTAGTTATAGATATATCTCTTTTATTTGGCCTATGTTTATCAAGATATTTTATAGCCAAGATAGGAGGAGATATGTCTCTTGACTGGTCTCACTTAATTCTAAGAACTAAATATGGTTCAAAGATGAAAATTCTATCTGAACCACTATCAAAGGAT
Organism: Torreya grandis; assembly: GCA_037957365.1. Lineage (NCBI taxonomy): Eukaryota > Viridiplantae > Streptophyta > Pinopsida > Cupressales > Taxaceae > Torreya > Torreya grandis. The sequence goes on along the minus strand of JARHVA010001547.1, from coordinate 195,831 downwards.
CACATCACCAATGAACCAACATTAAAATTAGAGGCATATCATGCTATGATAAATAAGGAAGAAAGGGTTTTTGTTGAAGAGTTAGGCGATTGGACTAAGCATGATCAAAGAAAAGAAAATAACCAATTGTTAGCTATGATGCAAAGTGACCCATATGGAAATTATGACTATACTGGTCTAGGAACTTATGTTATTTTTTATGAAGATCATGAAATCCCAAATGTTTTAAGGGAAGAAATTCCAACTAATCAAGAATTTGAAAAAGATTCAGAAATCTAGACCTTAAACTTTGATGGGGTTAGAAGTAAAAATGGTCTTGGAGCAGGAATTTGTCTTACTGCTCCAAATGGTGAAAAAAATTTAAGGGCTATCCATTTTAAATTTGCTTGTACTAATAATGATGCTGAGTATGAATCTTTAGTACATGGGCTCATATTATCCAAGAAAAAGGGGATAAAGAATCTAATAGTAAAAGGAGATTTAGAACTAGTAGTAAAACAAATTAGAGAAAAGGATATAACAAAGAATGTAAGAATGAAATCCTATAAGCACAAAATTTGGGACTTAATAGAAGATTTTGAAGCTTTTAATATTGAAGTAGTGGCCTATTAGTTAACAATGAGTCAGTAAAGGTTATAGTAAGGCCAACTATCCCAGATAATGATGAGAATTGGCAAGTATTTGAGAATGATTTTCAAGTACTCCCATTCTTACAACAATCAGGGGAATTTGTCGATCAATTGCAATCAAAGATTGAAGAGGCATATGGAGATCAAATTATACAATTAAAGAGTAATAAGCTTCCAAAAGGTTTAATCACTTTAGAAAACCTTTTTGATCCAGAAGATTTAAGCCTGGAGAAGAAAAGGTTCCAAGTAAACAAAGTAGATTATTCTGAAATAGAGGTGAGTGAAGGGAAAAAATTAAAAGTTGGAAATCTTGTAACTCAAGTAGAAAAGGAAAGGCTAATTGAATTATGCAAAAAATATGACAGAGGCATAGCCTGGAGCTATGAAGACCTTCATGGATATAATAGAGACATTATTCAACACAAAATAGAACTGACTAAAGGATCTAAGCCCATCAGACAGAAACAGAGGCCAGTGAATCCAAGGATTGAGCCTCTAATGGTGGCCAAGTTGCAGAAACTTTTAGATTCTAAAATATTTTTTCTAATCAAACACTCAACTTGGGTATCAAATCTAGTAACACTTAGAAAAAACAATGGTGATATAAGACTTTGTGTAGATTTCAGAGATCTAAACAAAGCATCTTTGAAGGATCACTATCCCTTTCCCTCCATGGAACAAATTCTACAAACTGTGGCTGGATCAGAGAGATTTTCTTTGCTAGATGGTTTCTCTGGATACAATCAAATTTGGTTGGCTACTAAAGACCAATAAACAACCACAATTTTAGTGTGAATTTAGCATTCACAACCTTAGCACCAAATATTTGACTTAGCAGTTCCTAGATATCTTTATACTTCTTTTCCAAGTCAACATAATGTAATTCAGTGTTTGATAAATCAAGTCCAATAATGGATTTTGCTTTGTCATCCCTAGTTTGTCATTTCATCCCTAGTTTGTCATTCCAGCAATTTAACAGCATATGTTGGTTCAATTTCTTTTCCACTCACAATCCCCTAGAGATTCTTGTTCATCAACTGCATTTGTATTTTCACTTTCTATGTGTGAAAATTTGAACTAGTAAATTTGTCTAATGGAATATCCATTATGAGTGTCGATCTCAGTTGAAAATGCACCCTTAAAAAAGCACTCAACTTTTAATTTTGACAACAAAGGACTTATTGACTCAGTGTACTACCAAATGGGGAACATTTGCATATGTTAAGATGCCATTTGGCCTATCAAATGCTAGAGCCACTTTTCAGAGAGCTATGGATGTTGTATTTGGGGAACTGATAAATAAAATCATCCTAATTTATCTTGATGATCTTACTATTTTTTTCAAAAAATGTTGTTGATCATTTTGATCATTTAGAAGCTCTGTTTTAAAAATTTCAAGAATTTGGAATATCCTTGAATCCTAAGAAATGTATCTTTGTTGTCCCTTAAGGAAAATTATTGGGACATATAGTATCTAAAGAAGGAGTCTCCATAGACTCAAAAAGAGTGGCAGCTATAATGAACTTACCTCTTCCATTAAATAAGAAAGCAATTCAATCTTTCTTGGGAAAGATTAATTTTGTCAGTCGGTTCATATCTGACTTTGTAGGCTTAGTAAGACCAGTGACACTCTTACTGAAAAAGACCTAATTTTCAAGTGGACTACAAAAGGAAGGCAAGCCTTTAAAGAGGTCAAGAAGGCTATCTCAATAGCTCCAGTACTTAGAAACCTAGACTTTTTTAAGCCTTTTGTAATGTATGTATATGGAGGAGAGCTCAGTATTGATGTTGTCCTAACACAGAAAGATGATAGACAGGAGGGAGAGCATCCAATAGACTTTTTCTCAATAACTCTTAGGGAATATGAAACTAGATATAACTTTGTGGAAAAACAAGCATATGTTATGGTAAAAGCCCTCAAAAAGTTTAGGCATATAGTATCAGGAAGTAAAATTTTGATACTTGTAGCCCATCCAAGTGTCAGAGAATACATCATGGAAGTTGAAATTACTAAAAAAAGAGCAAACTGAATAACTAAGATCCTTGAATATGATGTAGAAGTCAAACCCACTAAATTAGTCAGAGGTATGGATTTGTGCCAATATATGACTCAAAATCTTGAAAAGATGATACCTGAAGAGATAAATTCAGGAACAGAAGAAGAAATTGTATTGAGAATACAAGAAGCTGATCAGGAATCCTAGGTCATAAGTAGGATTCATTATATGAAAAATGGGATTTACCCAAGAGAAATCCCTCAAAATAAGAGAAGATACTAGAAGATGCAAGGATTTCATTTTGTTTTAATTGAACAGGTTCTTTTCAGAAGAAATTCTGACGGCAAATTGTTAATATATGTAGAAAAGGATGAGGCTAAGAAAATACTACATGAAATGCATCATGGAGTATCAGGTGGACATTTTCTACAAAGACCACAGCTATAAATATAAATGAGGCAGGTTATTTTTGGCCTACTTTATTTATAGATTGTTATCATCTGGTTAAAAAATGTCAATCTTGTCAATATTATGTGGGGATGAGAAGGAATGCAACAATGCCTCTTAGTCCTATAATTGTGGATGAACCCTTTGCTCAATGGGGTCTTGACTTCATTGGAATGATAAATCTAGTGTCTAGTATGGGTCACAAATGGATCTTAACAGCCACAGATTATTTTACTAGATGGACCGAGGCAGTGCCACTCAAAGAAACAACAAAAAATGTGATCCTAGATTTTCTAGGGAGTATCACTACTCATTTTGGGGCTTCTCGCACCATAATTTTAGATAATGCTAAAGCATTTTTAGGGACTAAAGTATCTGACTTTGCATTAAGGCATGGAATATATCTGAAAACTTCCTCTATTTATTACCCTCGGGGTAATGGTTTGGCAGAATCAACTATAAGTACATGATTAGACTCATCAAAAGAATAGGGGCTGATCATCACAAAGAGTGGCATAAAGTGCTCAATTTAGCATTGTGGGCTGATAGAATCACACCTAAACAGGTGATCAAAATGTCCCCATATGAATTGATATATGGGAAATTTGCTGTAATTCCCCTAAACTTGGAGATTCCTGCTTTCCAGCTGATCAAACAGATTAAAATTGAAGAAAATGGCCCCATGCAAGTCAGACTCGCAGAACTCCTAGAAGTTCAAGAAAAGAGGGATGCAACACATGATTCATTGATAAAGCATCAAAAAATAATTAAATACTATTTTGATAAAATGACTTCAAATCCCCATTTCGAAACAGGCTCAATTGTTTTGAAATGGGATGCAAGAGCTGCCAAACCAAGTCAACACACTATGTTTGAAGCATTATGGACTGGCCCTTATAAAATTCGTGCATGTAAATAGAAAATTTTGTTTGAGCTAGAAATGATGGAAGGTGAACCTGAAGAGATTCCTATGAATGGAATCTATTTGAAACATTTTAGTTAAACTATGTTTTTTAGTGATTTTTGATCATGTGGGAGTTGTAGATTCCTTTTGAGTAGGCTCAAAAGTCCTTGGGATCACCAATAACTGTAGAGTAAAAAATAATCTACATTTCATTCTAATTTTCAGTAGCACATGATCCAAATCGCTATCCTCGCACACTTTGGTTCGAGACGGCAAAATTTACATTCAGAGCTCAGGCTTGATGTTCTTTTTGCCTCATTTTTCTCTAAGTGTCAAAGTCAAGCGAAAGATACCAAGTGTCATTTTCTGAGGCACTTTTCATAATTTCAATAAGGCTACATAATGTGCCACATGTCCCATAGTAACTCAGCAGAGCGCAACAAGTATCGGCATCCACGTCTCATATGCATTTCAAAGGTTTCTTTCAATAAGCTACGTATCGGGATTAGGCGGAGGGTGCCAAGTGGTAATCACGAAAGGTTCTAATTTGCTTTTCTAAAAGTGATGGAAAATGCCACATATCTCAGTTGAAGAGAGTGGAAGCCACCATGTGTCAACCTCTAAATTTTCTTCATTTTGTTTCACCAATATAGTAAAGACTGTTGTGGGTCTCAGGTTTTATTTTTGAAGCAAGCGGAAGCTGCCAAGTGTCACTGTCTATGTAAATATGAAATGAGGCCTGATTATTTCTATAATATAAATAGAGTGATTCGGATACCAGCACGTGTCACCTTTCACAAGTTTCTCAAAAGGTGTCTAAAAGCAGCGGAGATCGCCACATATCCCTAGTTAAGTAAAGCAGAGATTGCCATGTGTCCTTTAACGAGGCAAGTGAAAATTGCCACCTATCCCTATGCCCTTTTTTAAAAGTTTCTCAGGTGAGAAATGTTGTGGGTCTTATTTTTTGTTAAGTTTTTAAAGTTTCAAATAAGCGGATTACGATAGGTGTCAAAGGCGGAACACTCTTAAGTAAAGACACAAAAAAAGTATAAGTTATGTGAAAAGTGCCGCGTGTCTTCGGCAAGTGTTGGGGAACATGCCAAGTGTTGTTCTCTGGTGTCTTCTAAGTAATAATAAGGTTTTCAAGGAATTGGCCAAGTTTCCTCTTCTGTTTAATATAAGGGAGCATCCTACGATCTATTGCAGCCAATGAACTGTCGAAAGACAAAGCGTTTTAAAATCTAAGAAATATCTTCTATTAGACACTTCTAGTTTGTTTAGATTTTAGTTGGTCCGTTAGATTGGGAACACGTATACAATCCAGAGTGAATCCAAGGCTATAAATAAGGGTGCAGAGAGAGATCACTAGAGGGATCATCATCAGATACTTAGAGAGAATTTTCTAAGAGAAATTGTCAAGAGTTTTATACTTTCTAGAGCTATGATTAGGAATATCATTTTCCTTTGTTTTATTTTCTTAAGTTAGAAAGTTTATGTAACTGTGCATGTTTATGTGCCTCTTATATGACTAGAAAATTAATAAGAAGATTGAATCTTGTGCCTTTGTTGATATTTTCTGTGTCATTGCAAAAGTAGTCTAAGCTTTGTTGTCAAGAGTTTTAGACTTTCTAGAGCTATGATTAGTAATATCATTTGCCTTTGTACTATTTTATTGAGTTGGAAGTTTTATGTAACTATGCATGTTTATGTGCCTCTTATGTGACTGGAGAATTAATAAGAAGATTGAATCTTGTGCCTTTGTTGATATTTTCTGTGTCACTACAAAAGTAGTCTAAGCTGTGAGCCTCTGTTTCTATTGTTTTCATCTTTTACATTGATCATGCCTTGTTTACTCTTAAATGTAATTGAATCTTACATATAGCTTCACTGTGCTCAGATTAAGGGTCGAATTACATTCAGGCGCATCGCCATAATTAGATTTTCTTTCTTCGCATTTGTGTTTCTGTTAAAATTCTTATCCCTTTTCCTAGTGTACGCTCGATATAAAGAAGAGACCAGCTCCTTAAAAATTTGGAGGTTGTTTCAAGTCGCAAGTCCCACATCTTGAAACTTCCCATTGTTGGTGTTAGAAACAATCACAATTTTAACCATCAACAGGCTACTACTTTATTACTTCATATATATATATATATATATATATATATAGACACACACACACACACACACACACACACACACACATATATATACATATATGTATATATATATATATACATATATGTATATATATATATATATATATATATATATATATATATATATATATATATGTATATATATGTATATATATATATGTGTGTATATATATATGCATATATATATATATATATATATATATATATATATATATATATATATATATATATATATATATATATATATTTATTCCTATGACTATTATGGAAATAGGAGAAAATAAGGAAGCTTTACTTACTTGAGTTCTTGATAAAATAATTTTAGTATGTTGCCTTTGTCTCTCTAAGTCTTTTCTAGGTCTTTGTTAGTTGAAGAATGAAAGAGGGTTGATCTTATATTTATACTAATTCATTTAGATAATATATCACATTATATCAATTAGGTTGACCATATAAATATGTTTTATTTATAAATTAGATAACTTTAGGGCACTGGACATTTACATTAGCATAGGACACTTGTATCGACATAAGTGTCTAATTGAGATGCAAGTGTTCAGGTAGTTACAAAATATGTATAGTTTCAGAACTTATCGATAATAAAGATAAATGATTTTATAATATTCTGGAAAAGATAGAAAGCTTGATTCATTAAAATAACATAGATTGGACTAAAAGATAAATAATTAAGCATAGAGAGATAATATATGTGAGCTTTTCAATAGTGAAATTTTTTTAAAAGGTGAAGGTCTATGATATGTGTCTAAGAATATGATATATAAATGTATATGGGTTGATGGATATATTGACATCTCCATCAACCCATATACATTAATATATCATATCCCTAGATACATAGTAATATATCTATAATATATATTTTCTAAATGTATAAGACTGAAATATTATATAATTTAAAAATAATATTTAAAAAAATAATAATATAATACTTTTAAAATGATGTAAATAGTAAAAAATAAAATAATAAAACTCAAAAGTTTTAACTAGAGAAATAGAAGTAAGTCAAGGTTATTGTTTTATTTAATAACTTAAAGTTTCAACCTTGATTTATTTTAAAATTGATCCATAAGACATTTGGCATTGGATATGACTCATCATGTATGTTATAAGATAAGTTATCACATTCATTGGATAATTTATGGTGAGTACCACAAACTATTTAAAAACACCAATACATGTCACATCACAAACCTATGTGGCAAGGCACCAACATTTTCAATTTATAAAGTTGAAGTGGTATTTAATCTAGGATGCATAAAGGTTTTTCTTATTTATATGGGAATAATTATTATAATGAACATAGTATTCAACAATTTATAAATAAAATGTTTTACGTTTTTTTTTGAATTAATAAATATTTTGAATGTTTAAAATTAGGATAAATAAAATGATGGGTTCTAAAAAGGGTGTAAAATTTAATAATTTAATATAAACATTTATAATAGAAATAAAAATTAATTAAAATAGAAATTTATGTCATTCTTCAAATATTTTAGTGGTCATGCTTAAAATATTCTTCCCTTGATACTACTTTTCCATCCTTTCTTACAAGTTTTTAACAAATAAACCATCCAAATTGTAGAAATATTATAGATAAATACTATTTCCCAAATTCCAAGTGTATACCCTAAGCCTTTGGTCTAAGTCATTTACTCCATCATATTCAATACATGAAAGAATCCATCTCATTGATAATGTATATGATCCTTATTATCAAATAATCATAATAAAGCCTTGAGGGAGGGTTCTTACAATAGGTTAACTAATGATTTCCTTTATATGTGTTATGAATTAGTGGTAGGAAATATGAAATTGAGAATTAGTATAGATGAATGTCTAACTTTAATTGTTGAAATTATTATTAAAGTCGTGTATAAATGAATATAGAATTTTAATTGTTGAAATTATTATTAAAATTATATGAAGTGTGATGGTTAAATTTAGTGATAAAATATATTTTACAGTTAAGAAATAAATTAATTTTGGGAAAATTAGGAATTTAATATAAGAAATTAAAAAATCACATAATTGAATAATCCCATATCTTTATAAGATTCAATGATTTTAAAGATAATTCAAAGTATTTCTTAAGTATGTCTTCTATAATTTTAAAGATAAATTAGTTTACTCCCAACAATTAGCCATGGTATATGGAGCTAGGTCTACCAAGACGTACTCCCTAATCTCTTTTGATTTCAACAGTTTAATTATATATAAAATACATTTAGAGATTTTAACCTTTGCTATCTATATAAGGTTTATGTATCATGCTAATCTAATTGACATGATTTCAAAAGTTTAATTATATATAAAATACATATAGAGCTTTCTACCTTTGTTATCCATATAAGGTTTATGTATCATGCTAATCTAACTGGTCTCATTAATTTATTATAATACTACAATATTTAAGTATCTACATCTATAAATCTATGATGATAAGGGTCAAAATAATCTAGTAGTAGATTGGATTGACACCCTCTTTTAAAACACACCTTAAAATAATTCTATGATTAAATTTTTAATTGAAAATATAATTTTCATAGATGAAATAGGCTTATATATATCCTCAATCAAGGTAAAATATATTATAAGATATTATAAAGGATGAGTAGTACTTCTTGGGAGACTCTAGAACTCTATTTAGACCTAATGGTTATAATTGAATTTTTATCAACTTTCTTTAATTGTGTGTTTAATTTTTTTTCCAAGTGTACCTTAGGTTTATTGGCTACATTGACCATGCATATGGGTTAGGATGAATAAAATTATATTATATGCTACTTTATTTACTTGTTTTTATTCTTCCCAACACATTTCATTTTCAAAATTTAAAATAGAGGCCCATTTTTTCTTAAAGATCCTATTATATTTGGTTCTCATTGAGACAAACTGACTTTAGGACCCAAACGTGCATAAACATAAGTTTTGATAATCACTTTTTATTTCATGAATTTTGTCTTTAAATTATGATTAAATTTAATTAAAAGGTTAAATTTATTATAAAATGATTTATTCGACTAATCGAGTTAATTATTTTATTTCTATGTCTATCAAGTTGTCTTACAGGTCAACTCTACTTTACAAATAAGCTTTGAAATTGCCAAATTTCATTTCTTCACTCAAACTCAAATGAAGACTAATTTCTTTTGATCTCTAAACAATACAATAATTTATCACAAATTTAGTACTTGTACCCCTTTATTCCATATTTATATCAAAAGAAAAGGCTTGACTATAAGACATGGGTTGATATTTGACGACCACCCAAAGTTCCATGTCATGAAAAATTTGGTGAGGGGTAAACATAATTTTTGGTTGTCATAATAAGTTTTTCAAAATTTCAAAATTATCTATTATTATAATTAAATGCATATACTATTGTCTATAAAAAAAATAGATTAATGACACAAAACATTCCTACATTTACATGTTACTCTCACAATAATTTGACAAATTTTAAAATTAGTATATATTGTTAAAAATATAAAATATTATAAATGACATGTTAAATATATTCAAACTATTAAAAATAAGTCAAACGGGTGTCAAATCTCATCCATAGTTAAAATCATTGTGAAATAATTTAATTAGACATAACAAGCATAGATCAAATTTAAATTTATCAAAACTTTTTTAACTAAATGAAATTACACTTCAAACAAAATTTTAATTTTTAAATACAATTAAAAAGAAAAATATTTATTATAATCATTTTAATAAAAATAAAAAAATAAATATTTTGAAATTCTTATTGAAATTTAATTTTACAATGTTAAATAAAATTGATATTTCATTTTTTTTATTAAATAAAAAATATTTATTAAAGTCATCATATTAATCTATTATAACATTTTGAAATTCTTATCAAAATTTAAACGCATAATAATTTTTTTAATAACAGAGTTGCACTAAACTTTGTGGTAGAAGTTTGGATTGTTAAAGAAGACAATTGAAATTAATTTCTAAGAAGGTAGGTATATGCACATTAAAAAAATAATTATTATATTATAAATATACAATTATTGTATAAAAATATGATACAATTGAATATATTTCATTTATTTGTAATTAGTATTTTATATTGTTAAAAAGTAAAATTATACATAAGTTTATAGAAAAAGTAATGGAATTATAAATTAATGTGGAATTTTTGAATAAATTAAATCGTGTGATAAATTTAAAATAGGTATTTCGAATTATTTAAACCAATTTAAATTATTAGAAATTTAAAAAAAAAAAAAAAAAAAATGTGACAAATTTAAAATAAGGCTTTAAAATATTTAAACCAGTTTAAATTGTTACAAAGTAAAAAAATATATGTTATAATATCTTCACTTTTACTAATAAAATATTAATTTTATATTGAATTGTAATTTAATTAGTATAGATGATAGTAAAATATATTTTAGACATTTTTTTGTTGTTGATGAAATAGATTTTATTATATTAATTTATAAAACAAATATACAAGATTATTAAAAAAAAATGAAGGTGGGAAAAGAACACACCACAAAGTCAATAGACTAGATAAAGCTTAGGAACAAAACAAGAAAAGACTAGGTAGTTAGAGGATATCTATTATATCAAAAAGAAACCACAAAAAAACTAAGCAATCATGATGAAAAGACCAGCGAAAGGGGGTCTATCATGGGGATCACCCTAGCCAGAGCTCAACATGTCATCCTCCTAGAAACAGGGTCCCAATTAGAACCAATAGTGGTATGAGCACCTTCCTCCTAAGAATCTTCATCTTGATCAGAGTGGGAGGGAGAAATTGCCAATGCAAGCCTAGGTAAATTTGTTATCATGTGACAATCATCAACCACCTTGTGACTTCCCTGGTGGATGATTTAATGTGTTGCCCTACATGAGGTAGAAAACCCCAATCTTGAGTGCGTGGAGGTGGTGGAGACAAAGAGCTCCACCTTTTGTGTGGAGTTGGGGGAAGAGAATGATGATATTGAGGAGATCTTTGGACCTGGTTGCAAGAACAATGATGACAACATATATATGATAATATCCTCCGCTTAGACTGCCACTACTGTTGCTCGACAAAAGATACCTAGAAGGAGAAGGTGGGATGCGAACCACATTACACAAGGCATCACTCTAATGTTTATGCAAGGTTTGAAGATGTTTAAGCTGAATAGCAATGCATTTTAAACTTTAAAAGATCATAATGTTTATTTGTTCAATTTATATAGTTGTTTGAGCAACATTTATAAATTCATGTATCTCTATTTAAGAATTCATATATATATAATTGATTAAATGTTCTATTATTTTAAAATTGAACTAAGTAAATTTGACTTCATTTTTTATTAGGATTTTACACTCAATAAAAAATGGTCTATACTAATTTTTTTGTGAGCCAAACAACTTTAAAAAAAATTAATAATTATTAATTCAATTTTATTACTTATATATTTTTATTTTCCTACTACTTTTGATATGTGTAAAAAAAACACAAGATTTTAAGAATACCATTAAAATTCTTTTTTTTTCATATTGTTTATGCTATGCAATTTAACATAAAGTAATTTTTTATACCATGTGTTTCACAACCAAGATTTATTAGTCAAATATTAAAATATTTTTTAATATTCGAAATTAAATATAAGTTACCTCCGTGTAGGGTAAATGATATTTTACAATGTAAATTGCGAACGGCTGAAGGCTGAAACCAAAATAATTTTTCAAAATAAAATAAATCCTGCATTTCAACAAATGCACCTGGCTGGTACAGGCGGAATTTGGGAAGGAGGTTTGAATTAAAAAGCGCTGTGGGTCATATGAGGGGCCGGGGCCCGGGCCCGGGCTACGTCAGGCAAACGACCGAAGGCGGCTACCCGTGTGCGGCGATGCTAAGTGGAGCAGGCAGCCGCCGGGTCGGGTCGGGTCGGGTTTGCTTTAAAAACCAAGAATATGTGTCATCATATGATGTGTGATGGACTGTGAACATACATGGCGAAAGTGTCGTGGCTCCTGAAATGAAAGAGATGGGCCAACCGCGGCCAGCCTTTGTTGTCTTTTAATTTAGCTTATGCTGGCGTCACTGAAGGAGCGGGGGCTTAAGTATTGGAGGAGCCGGTTAGGAATTCCCGACGCACAGATTATAATGCGTATAAGATGAAGATGAAGATGAAGATGAATAATGGATGCTGAAACTGTTCCCTCAATGCCAAGTTCCAACTCATCAGTTTTTGGTACCTGAAGCATGCACAGTCATTTTGTACAAATGGTACCGCGGGAGTACTGCTGCTTTCTTTCTACAAAATGGATGTATTGCCCACTACCCACTGTCCACTGCCAGTCTGCCACTGACAGTGGTAGGAGGATGTTGTCTTTTCCGCCTCGCAACTGCCATACATTTATGTTCGAAAGCTACAGCCTACACATACAAATTCAATCCAATAGACAATTTAAACGGGTATGCCCTCTTCGTTTGCATCCACAAATATATTTAATGCGGGAGATGTCCGATGTCCGACGTCCGACATGTTTACGCATTGCCCACGGATAACCTACCCGAGGGACCTACCATATTTCAGTTTACGCATTCAAATGAAAACGAAACGTGAGTGCAGTCTATATTTAAATTAATTTGATATCCCACCTAAAAAACCATGCTTAAATAAAATCTGCAATACCGTGATTAGAAACTGAATTGTCCGATGGATGCTCTCAAGCTTGGAACCTGTGTTGATGTGCTTGGAGGCCTCGTGCATTACACAGATCATGTTTGTTGCCAATCAGTTTTGTAGGGGATTCTTGGAAGAGTACACCACAAGATTTAATCTGATTTATGAGTTTAACGACCGTGTGGAATCTGCTTTCTATGATACGACTCGCAGGTTATGGAGAGTGAGGACTTTAATAGTTAGATGGAAATGGAGCCTGAGTGTATTTGATGTGGCAACCGACGACAATACTGGCTCTGTAGCATCCTGAAATGTGTCTTCATCTATCGAACCGCAATGCCATCCCATCCCATCCCATCCATGGTCACCTGCGGCACTGTAAGCATAAAAATGAGGGAAACAATCTAATGGGTGTTGTTTTAATGATCCGATAAAAAAAAGTAGAACTTAATTTAGTTTTGGATTTTTTTGGCTCATGTGTTGCCGACAGAAATGCTTGGGAGATAAAAGTTTGAATCGGCAAGGTGAAGTAGACAGCAGGAGAGAAATTAATTACTCCAGCTAAAGGTGAAGAGTTTTAGAATGAATAAGCCCTCGGTATTGAATAAATTGCAACAGAAGTAGAGGCTTTAGGGTACAACAAATGGGACTTTTTCATCAATAAAGTATATATGTGAAAACATTGAAATTTGATATTAAAGCCTAGTCTTGACTTATCTCTTTTTTTTCTTTTTTAATATGTGGTTTAGAGTTAAAACGTATAATATTCTATACATAAAGATGAATGAAATTTCATATTAAAGCCTAGTATTGACTTATCTCTTTTTTTTTTTAATATTTGGTTTAGAGTTAAAACGTATAATATTTTATACATAAATATGAATGAAATTATTTTAGAATAGAATAATTAATTATAAATTTAGATAAATAAATATTTTCAATTTAAGTGTTGAGTTATGTTTAAGTATACTCCAAACAATAGTTTGATTGTATAAATATAAAGAAGAGATAATAATTAGTTTATTTGTAAATGCACATAAATAATTGAGAAGTATAGAGGTGAGAACATGTAGGGGCAAGATAAGGATTAAGTCATCATATTCTATAAATATTGTTTTTGGAGGCCTAAGCATTTGCAACGACTTGTGGACATTTGCATTGACATTTTTACCTTGATCTCAATGTATTTGTCTTGTACGAAATATTCACTTTATTGCAAAGCGACCACCTTGAGCTTTCTAGATTTTTTATGGTCTTTTAGTGGATGTCTTTTGTTCTTGTGCATAAGCTATCGATGATTGTGTATATATCAAACCCTATATCTTCACCTTAGGTCTTTATACTTTACCAAAAATGGGTTAGTGGTTCACGATGTTGAACTGACCTCAAGAACCCCTCTATCAATGAGTGTTGCCTAAATAGTCAATACTTTAAGGAGGGTCTCAAACTTATGTAGTTCTCCTATAGGTAATTGTTTGTGTGTGCACAAGGGTGAAATATACTATATGTGAAGGCATGCAATGATCTAGCCTGTAACTTAACAAATACTACTCATGGGTTGTTCTTTGAGTGCTTCAAAATTGTAATATGATTGCTCCTATGACCGATATGAAAATACAAAAGAATAAGGACGTAGAAATCAGTTATGAAATTGATTGATTGAGCTTGAATAGGTGTTTGCTTTGTATTTGTTAGATGAATAATGAGTAGGATTATATTTGTATTTATATAACACATTTTAAAAATATCTCATAGTAGAGTTCAATAAGATAAATGAAATGACCCATAAGATTTGAAATATTTTCAAATTAGATGAATTTTGAGGATTAGATACTTAATAAGAATATGGACACTTGCATCAACACAAGTGTACCTATGTGGGACGTAAGACACTGATAGGCTAAGAAGTTGCCAAGGATCTGAAGCTAAAAGTGAAGGATATATATTGGGTTTCAAGATTTTTATACATGGCATAAAGATCATCATAAATGATAGGGTTAGACCATAAGATAAATAATTAGACACAATGAAATGACGAGTGTGAGTCTTTCAGCAGTATGAAGGTCTAAAACTAAAGGGTAGAGCCATGATAGGTATTTTTCAAATACACAAGACTAAGATGTTATAGAAATCAGATTTTAGTAGTTAAATTTTCCCCACCCCTTTTCACCCCCCTTAATCTAGTAATACATAAATATGAAATTACTAGGTTAAAGAAAATAAATCTGTACCTAGGTGTGTATAACACACTTTGTCTTTGGTTGATCCCATTTTGAGTGATTTTATGGTGTATGACCTATAACCAAGAGCATGTTATAGTATAAATTAATGCATATAATCTAGAATTTGACATAACTAAGAAGCTTGAAAATAAATAAAGCAAGGAAGGAGTACACTTGTATGTCGATGCAACCATGTTGCCCCTTGATACTTTGATTTAGTAAAGATGCTTGCTTATGAAGCATTGGCACTTATAAAGGTTCAAAAATGAACATTGAAGATTTAAATAGGAATATTGGAAGGTAATTATGCCCCTAATTTGGGGTGCAAGGGTGAGTTATGACATGACCATTGAGATCATTACATCTTAATCGCATAACTTAAGTGATAGTAAAATAAAATCCAAGTTAAGTGGTATAACCAACTCAACCTATAAGATGGAAGTAGTGTTAGACCATTGAGGAAATTTAATCTCAACCATAATACTTAATGGAGCCAATTGTTGCAGACAGAAAAGGCTCAAAATGGTGATTCTTGGAGAAAATAGTGTATCTTGGTAAAGTATCAATGCTTCTTGGTAAATAAGTTAGAATATGTATTTGAAATTTTGGGTGCACTTACATGGCATATGAACCTATAATGTGTCTCAAGTTGAAGTATTTTTCAAAATGTAATCTTTGCTCTATAATTGTCTATAATATATGTCACAAATATGAGAAATTTTATCCCAAATTTGTAAAAATTAGTGCAATGAGGATTCTGATCCAAGTGTCTATCTAAATCATGTAAAATGTAATAAAATTTTGGGAATTATAAAAAATTAGAAGTGTGGAGGTCATGTCTCTATGACATTCCACCACTGATATATCCCCCCTTTTGAGGCGAGGTAAATATAATTTGGTAGATACCTCATCTCAAAATGATAAGATAATTATATACTATGTGTATGAATCATGTAGCATATAGGATTATCATGTCTAAGTAGATATATCAATGAATATTGTAGTATGTGATCACAACCAAACCTAAGATGCATGGTATGGATCATGAAAATGTTTAGAAAATAATAATACAAGCATAATAAACAATCAAGTACACACACAAAAACACTCAATATTACAAAAAGGGGTCTAAGAAGATCACAAACAAGGGTATATTTAAATGTCACACACTCTAAGGAATGCCACATTTAAATGTCTAAATAGACAACATATAGTGGCATGAGGGCCAACAAACAAGGAACATATTCAAATGTTCCACAAGAAAGATAATTTTAAGAAAGAAAATGACACTCAATGAAGTGGAAATGTGAATAAATGAAATATAAGAAACCCACATAAACATATCATACCATTCACTACGTATATATGTTAGCAAAAATGGCATGTAATATAACATATCAAGTACACTGTGAAATACATACTCATGATTATAGGAATGTGTAAGTTTTAATATATAAGCTCAAAATGATAATGTAGAAATTATCCTAAATTGATGTAACCTGTATAGATCGTGATGAAAGAAGTAGATGCTCCCAACATAGTATATCACGTGGGAAGAGGAAAGGTCCAACACCTATATGTGCAATTATCATAGATTTTGGGTATGATTTTATCACATTCAAGTATGCATGAAACATATATATGTATAGAAATGATATGATATATACTAACATAAAACAAACAATATAGATGCCAATGAGCTAGTAAACATGCAAATGATAAATATTTTTATATTTTTTGATTTATTTGAATATTTTTTATTTTTATTGAATATTTATTTTTCTTATATTTTTGGAATACTTGGAAATGAAGAAAGGTATAACCTATGATCCTAATTAAGGGATGCTCATAAGTATATCCAAACTCATAATACGGTACATCAAATTAGTGACACTACTAAGGAGAATGTACAGGTGTCATATCTAAAACTATAGAATCTATGGTACTCTATGTATATCTCATAGAACTCTGTAGTCATGAAGAGGTAATAGAAGGATTACGGGTTTGTGGAACCCATTGTTTAGTTTTATATTGTTTCTTCAGTGAAACTTTAAATTAGAACGTGTTTATTTTCTCTCAACAATTAGGTAGGCTATATAGGGGTATTTGAGGATTATGTGAAATGTATTGTGTATCATTGGTGCAATGGTATATTAAGTATGGGCCACATAGAAAATGAGATTTCCTATTGCTTACCCTTTCACATATGATTAACTATAATAGTTTGTATAATTAACTATATGGGAATAAACTTCTCTTGTTAAAGTGGATGTTCATATAGAATTATATAAATTATGACTAACATGTTGGTATAGATGCATTTAATACACCCATGCCAGAGTAAATTTTAGTGGTGAATATTCATTAATTCATGGATATATCAATTTGGGGAATTTGAATTTGGTAATTTTTTTGAGTATGACATAGGATTCATTCACCTAAAATTTCAAGATGTTAATTTTTAGAGGTAAGCTCACCAATAATTTATAATAATTATGGGATTATCCATGCAGTTCTCCATATATATAGTATATATATTCTTAGAGGTCACCAACTTACCACTAAAGCATATTTCTTTACCACATTATGAAGATAGTGAGACTTGAGGTCGAACTACACTGCCCAACTACTTTCAGTCACTTGATAGTGTTCCACTACTTGATAGCATATGACTACCCATCAACAATACACCACCCACCAATAACATTGCATCCAGCACCAACCTGATGCTTGACAACACTATGTCATGTAATAGTATTTTGATGTTAGGTAGTACTTTGTTACACAATAACAACCTAATGATTGATAGCTCTATGTCACATAATAATGTTTTGATGCCTGATAACACTATGCCATGCGATAGTGGCCTGACACCTAGTAACACTATGTCATGTGATAGTAACCTGGCACCTAGTATCTCTGTGTCATGTGACAACAACCTGGCTCTTGGTAGTACTATATCATGTGACAAAAACTTGATGCCTGACAACATTAAACTACCTAGTAGAAAAACAATATCTAAAAAAACCATTGTGCCTACTTGACAACATTGTGTCACTCAACAACATCCTGCCTTAGTTACTATGGTGTTAAGAGGTAACAACAAGGGTAAAACATCACAATGAATACCAGTAAAATCCAACATATTATCTTATTTCATAAATTTAGGAAAGAAGAATGTGCAAATAATATGCACTATAAATACATGTAATTCTGAATATATTTATAAAAATATTAGTTAATTTTTTTAATTATAAAATAATTTCAAAGCTATTTCAATACATAAATTGCCATGGATAATGGCATTATTTTATTAGAAACAATTAATCCCAATAAATTCTCACCACCCAAAGATTTTATTAACATGCCACCCCTAGAAGACACTCCTCTGGGCACTTCATTAGAAGACACTTCTCTGGGCAGTTCATAAGACAATTTTGGCTCTTCAAACACCAAATTTTATTGAAAATTTCACTCAAAAAATTTGACAGAGGAAGAGAAATACATGGACAATAGGAATGTCTTTTCAAGTTGAATGGGCCATAAAATATCCATTTATAGAACTTTTAGAATCAAAAAATGGTAATGAGCCTCCAAAAGAATGCAAATGTACAATTTACAGTTGAAAACTTGGAAAAGAACATAGAATACAACTTAAATTGGACACAATTGAGAAAAATTATGAGAATGTGTGTGTGTGTGTGTGTGTGTGTGTGTGTGTGTGTGTGTGTGTGTGTGTGTGTGTGTGTGTGTGTGTGTGTGTGTGTGTGTGTGTGTGTGTGTGAAGCACCCAAATGGATAGATAACAAGAACACACAAATAAAAAAATGAAGAAGAATACATACATGCAAGATATACATGTGAATATGAAAAAGTTCAAAATGATAAAAACATCTTGTTGAGAAAGGGGAAACAATCAAAGTGGAATTTGGAAAAATAATGTAATCCAATCTTAAGGAAAAATATGTACAGTTCTCTATTATTTTTCACATTTAAAAAAAGGCAGACCCATTTTTGATTTTTTAGATTATAAAATTTTGTTTCAACATAATGGGTTTTTATATATTCCACAGTCACATTGGTCAGATAACAATGCTTGGGAAATGGCAAAATGTCTAATCATTATTGAGAAGGAATATTTAAATAATGTGTTAAGAGATCATGGTTTATCTCAGTGTCCATCAATGAGGTCAATGCAATTGACAACACAACATGGGTTTGAATGAATGTATATACTTTTGAAAAATATTTAAGGCAATCACATATTTTAGTTGTCTATAAAATGGTAAAAAAATCTAATGCACAAAAACCTTCATAAATTGGTTGTATCCAATTTAAGAGAGAGAGATGGGATGGATGATTATGCCATAGCTATGAATCTGGTGTGTGTTGGCATTGATGGTGCATCAGTGATGCAAGAGCATAAAAGTGGTATTTGTGTTCGCCTTCAAATAACAATTTCTTCATTTATGATTCTAACTCATTGCATGGCTCATAAGATGAATCTTGTGTACAAAATTTTTAGCATATTTAGTATGTCATAAAAGTGGAAGAGCTTATTCATGACTTGCATGCTTACATGTCAAGTAGCCCAAAAATATTTATGGAGTTCCAAAAATTTTCAATTGGGATGATATATGGTAAAAAACTAATGAAAGATGTTGAAACCGGATGGATTTTCATGTATGAACTTGGACACAAATTTTTTGAGGAATATCCATCTTTGACAAGTTTTATGTATAAATATCACAAGGAAGTTGACAAAGTAAGAGATTTATTGTGTCATTTAATAGATTTTAGAACTTTACTCACATTATGTGGTATTTTGCTAATTTTGAAGGAAATCAACTATTTAATGAAACATGTCCAAGAGAGATCTATCTATATTGTTGAATTCATACGTTTGAAAAAATGTGTATGTTAATCTTTAGATATATAAACTACCTAGTTAATAAACTACCCAATTGTAAGAAACTTCAATTCAAAAATAAAGTTGTAAGTTGGAAAACATTGATCGTCTTGGCGAGAAGAATACTCAACGGTAACAATTCGAGAATCAACTATAATATTTTTAAACTAATACAAAAAATATTTTTTGCATTAAATAATACACAAAATAAACATTAAAGGACATTTGGTAAAACCTAAAAGTGGAGACAAAACATAATCACTTCTTGGGCATTTGAAAATTTGAAATGAATTGAATGAATATTTTATGGACTAGGTATCACCAGAGGCCTCTAGTGCATGCCGACCTTTGGATGCCACCTATTTTCTTATATCATATGCATGCACTCTTCCCTGTAATAACTAACATGCTAAGAAATGTTAAAATTTGAAATATGTATAAAGCAAGAGAGGTGACTATTAGGAAAACTAAACTTACCTCCTGTTCCTTGATAGATAAAGCATTATCTTTTATTTTTTTATAGAGGGTTGTGAGAATTATAATATTCTATATATCATATAAGACCTTGAAATATAAGACTAGAATATAGTTGGAGGAGGAAATGGTGCAAGTGTCCTTCAAAAATGCATAATTTAACTTAGCCCTAATCCTACTGGATATAACTGTGCACCAGTCACATACAACACCTGATAGAGAATGAAGAATGTAGTAAATAACCTAGAAGGGAATATCCAATAGTCTTCCCTATAAAATAATTTTGGCTTATAATAAATGCACAATAGATTTCAAAAATGGATTAGTGATTTTTTCAATTAGGATTCCCCTTTAGTTTTGACTATCTGTAATGAAAATAGAAAACATGCAATTGTAATTAAGACATCAAATTAATTATAATAAATGATTAAGAAAAAATTAAAAAATGTTATTATAATTAATAAATTTAACACTTAATAGCTGGGTCTATGGCCACTTTGTAGACCAACTCTAAGTAATTTTTATCAATATCAAATAAGAAAAACTTGGTTCTAACAGGATGCAATGTAGAAGGCCTATTAAATTATGGATATCTAATAAAGAGGTGCCAAAGGATATTGATTTATTATTAAAATGGACATAGAAATGAGTCTCAATATGGTTATAGTAGGCAACCCGAGATCATAATAGGGTATTGTTGATTGTCATGTCATATTGAGGTATCTGCACAAGGCATTTGAGTTCACATTTATCTATGTAATACACATAAGATTTCAGTTGCTCCACCATTCTAAGGAACTTTGGACACAATAGATTCTTGAAAATTAAGTTTTGGATCACCCCTATTTTAGTTTCCATGGATTCAAAAGCCATTGAAACTTTGTTATAGAGTTTAAAGTTGTAGTAGGTGAAGCTTGAAAAGAAAAGGTAGGACAAGAACAACCTTAGTATAAATGATGAAAATAAAGGCATTACAGGGGTATTTATAAGCCACAAGGGGAACTAGAGTAACTAGCTAGTGTGATTGGGGAGAGATGGGGGTACATTACCATTTGATAACATTAGGTTGCATAGTGGCATAGTGTCATCCAATAGTAAGATGTTGTGTAACATGGTGCTATATGGTAGCATGTTGTCATGTGACAACATGGTGTTATCTAGTAGAATGGTGTCATTTAGTAGCATGGATTTATTTGAAAACATAGTGTTGTTTGATAACATACTAACATGTGGTAGTATTCTACTACATATTAGCATGGCACCAGGTGATAACATTATGTTAGGTGATAACATGGTGTTAGGTGGTAGCATGTTATTACTTTTTATCATCTTGCCACTCGATAGCATGATGTCACTTGATAACATAATATCATGTAGAAGCATCTAGTCACATAAATACACTAGTGTCATGGTTCCACCTGACAACATGGTGCCTCCTAGCACCATATTGTCATGCGGTGGTATGAACAACATAGTTCTACCTAGTAGCATAGTGTTGCATGATAAAAAAATGTGCATAGTATTGAGTAATATATCACCCTATTCAAATACTATTAGGTAGTTATATGAAAAAAAACAAGATAATTTTCTCCCTCCTCTGCACACTCAGATTTACCAGGGCTACAAATCCAATTCACCTAAACAAACCTGGGGGGTTTCCATCATGGGCTCTTAAAATGAACCCTGACCCATGCACTATGTAAAGTGTTGCACATATTTTATGTATCCAAGTTCATCCTAATAACATATAAAAGACTCTCATGTATGGTATAACTAAAAAGGTAGTAACCATATGTGGTGGACCAACTTATAAGGTAAATCAATCTCACCAATAATGTGTTATGATGTCCTATCAAATAATATGGCCATTTTGGTCAAAGGGTATAAATCATCATATGTATATCCAAAATGTGTGAGTAATGTCATGGTACATATGTTATCATTAGAACCATTATCAATCATAACACTAGTGTTTAGGATGATGATCAAGGTATGCTTGCATGAAGATCTGAGTCAACATCTACAATTTCACTATCATCAAATGAAATAGAGGGTTTCTAAATCATATGAGGTACTATATACGTATAAGTGCCAATAATACCATCTAATGGGTGCCAATAATATGATGGATAAGGATATGTATTATATGCCATTTGCACTTTTGTATCCTTCTTAGAATGATCTTTCAAAGGATTATTAAATATATTTTATATTTTATGGTCACCAAGTTGTGAACCTAAATCCTTTTGAGGATCATTAAAGGTAATTTGGTGGTTATCAAGAAGGTCTTGGATCTTATGTTTCAAGTTATAACATCTATTTGTAGAATTCCTATGGCCTTGGTGATAGTCACAATATGCATTAACATCATATTATTTTGGTAGATGTTGATTCATATCAAACTCTATAGGAAGAAGGAGAAATATGAGATGACACTACATAAACTTCTTAAGTATTAAAACTAGAGACTCACATAACCATGTAAATTTTCTCTTATGTGAATTAGATAAGATGATCTAATCAAGTTTTTGTGACATTATGTTAATCATTTTAGTTGTTTTTTTTTAAAGTTATATATGCTTTACTTTGTAGCTTGGTTTGATATGAAACTTGGTAGCAAAATGTGAACTTGGGTACAATAAAATCAAATGGAAAATGGTGCAAAGTTATCTCAAGTGATATAGGATTATGTAATGCATCTTTTGAATCAATAGCATGAGTCAATTTCAAATCATTTTTTCAATGTTGGTAACGTTAGATTTTATATTTTTTTATAACTTGGAGATGATTTTTCATTATAGACCCAATGGGATTGAGATTTGAGAAGTCACCAAAGGCGATGAAAATAACACTTGTGTTAATGTAGGCATTAGAACTGATAATTGGGTTGAAGTATTAATTATTCCCATGGAGGATATATAAATAGTTTTTCCATTTAAGGGTTCACCATTATCAGATGTGCATGCACTAGCCTTAGCATGGTTATTGATTTCTTATCAAGTAACATGCAAGAATGCATTAATCAATTCTTTATTTTTATTTAGATGGTTGACTAAGGATTATTTATATTCAATTTCAAAATGATATTTCTTAACATTTTAAATATTGGATAAATGTAAATAAATTTTCCAAAGGAAATTGATAAATTCAGATCTAGAAATTACTAATATTAGAAACCCTAGAAACTTGAAAACCCTAGAGCAAGCTAGGAGTTGCATGAAAAGACATAGTGGTTAGGTTTACAAAATGTTTAATCCTTTTTTAAGATATGTGGTTTAGGTTTAAATGGTTAAATAGCCTATACAAAAGGATGAATGCAACTAATCTAGAGTAAGCCAATTAATTATAAACTTAGATAAATGAACATTTTGAATCTACGTGTTGAGCTATGATAATTATATAAAGTAAACTCAAAACAATAGTTTGATTACATAAACAAAAAGAAGATATAATAATTATCTTTTATAAAAAAGTGTAGGTATATATGATATGTACAAAGGTGGGAACGTGCATGGGTAATATCATGATCTAGTCACCAAATTCTAGAAATATCATTTCTAGAGGCCTAGACACTGACATAGACCTTGGATACTTATATCAACACTTTTGTCATGATATCAATACAAATTTCATGTAATAAATATTCATTGTATCCTAAATCCTTTTATTTTTTATTTCACCTTTATGTTGATATTTTTTTCATGTGCATAGGTTGTTGATGATTATGCATGGATCAAATCCTAGTTCTTCACCTTAGGTCTTTTCACCTTGTAAAAAATTGGTTAGTAGGCTCATGGTGTCAAACTAACCTCAATGAATCATTTATCAATGAGTGTTTCATAAATAAACAATACTCCAAGGAGGGTCTTAGACTTATGTATTTATCCTCTATGTGTTGGCTTATGTGTGCATAAGGGTGCAATATAATATATGCAAATACATGCAATGGTATAACTTTTAACTTGAAAAATATTGGTCATGGGATATTATTTGAGTGCTTTAAACCTTTAATATGATTTATATTATTACTAATATGAGAATAGAGAAGAATAGGGCATTGGAACTTAGTTGTGAAATTGATATATTGAGCTTGAAAAGGTGTTTACTTGGTATTTACTACATGAATAATGAGTAGCAGTAGATTTGTATTTATACCAAACCTTTTGAAAATATCTCATGGTAGGGTTTAATAAGACAAATGGGCCTAACCATAGGATTCAAAATATTTAAAAATTAGATGAATTTTGAGGACTAGACACTTAATAACTATATGTGTACTTACATTGATGTAAGTATCCCTATGTGGGATGTAAGTGTTTGATAGGCTTAGAATCTACTGAGGATATGAAACTAACAGTAAAGGGTATATATTAGGTTTTTAGCTTTTTGTATAGTGAAGGAGATGTGGGTCATAATAAATGATAGGGTCAGACCATATGATAAACAATTAGACATAGTGAGATGGTGAATGTGAGCCTTTCATTTGCAAGAAAATTTAGAACTAAAGGGTATATCCATCATAGATATTTGTCAAGTATACAAGACTAATATTCTATATAAATCAAATTTTAGTATCTAAAATCCTTACCTTTCATGAATTTTATGTACACATATGGATCTTTCAAACCCTTCTCTCTTATTCACTTACTTTCCATGGGCCTAACCTTCCCAATTTGATATTAGTCACCTATAAGATTTCCCTAGCTTGTGCCTAAATTGCTTATTATCATAATCCGACTATCTCTTAATCTTTTGATCCTAGTTCTTACTTTATAAAAAAGTTTGTCTTTTTTTATTAAGGTTAAAGGTGTGCTTTTTTTTAACTAAGGTACCTAAACCCTAAAATGATTACAAACAAAAAGAGATAAAAATGACTAACCAAAGACTCAAGAGAAATAGATCAAAATAGACACATAAAAAACTAAAATACTCCTACAAAAAAATAATACCAAGAAAAAGTGTCTGCATCTGCATCCAAATTTGAACTAGTTTCTAGGTGGGGACTATAATGGAAGGTGATAGCTCAAGGGGGACCCTATGACCCAATCCCCTCCCTTGCTTCTAGGTAATCCAATATTGACAAGGGTCTCTACGCTGATCACATGAATCTAACTGTGGCTCTTGGACAAAAGTGTTAGAAAGAGGTCCTAATGGGTGCTACTCCAAGTGGGGATTTTCACCCATTGAGTAGAGGTTTCCATTCATCAAGTATTTTAATCATTTTTGAGTGTAAGGGTGCTAAGGCTCTCAAACTTCCAGACAAGACCATATTTAGGGTGGTCTCATGCATGGAGAGTATGCTAGTGGGAAATTTATTTGTCTTCAGACCCAATATTGAGTTGGTGAGAAAGTGGGTGGTGACCAAGTGGGCTCTAAAGTCTCAACCAACACTATGGTAGGTGGACTATTCCTATTCAAATTTACTTCTCATGAGGATATGTTGTCGATCCTAACTAGAGGACCATGGATCTATGGGAAACACTCACTCTCTCTATGTAAATTAAAGCCTAGATTTGACCCCAATACAAACCTCAACCAATTAGCACTAGTCTGGGTCAAACTCCTAGGTTTCTCATTCAAATTCTAGGATGAGGAATTTTTTTCTTGGATTGGGAATTACTTTGGAAACTATGTGACTATTGATAAAGTCACTAAGGCAAAGATAAGGTTAGTCTTTGATTGATTTTATTTTAATGTGGATATCCTTAAAAATCTTCCCATCTCTATTATACTAGAATCTAAATATGGGAAGTGGAAATAGAACATTTAATATGATAATTCTAGACTTTTTTGTTAGAACTACATGAAACCAGGACATGTATTCACCTAATGCAAGGCTCCCAAATGTATTTAACCTCAAAAGGAGGTGCAGGTGGATCTAGTTAAGACCACATATGACTACCCCTTTAAGGGAGACATCTTCAATCTCATCATTTCCCCCCTGTTTCTCTAGGAAAGAATTCAAAGACATTTGGTAAAGAGAGAGAAAACCCCTAGGGCCCCTTAGAAGAGGAAGTGGAGATTCCTTTAGGGGAAGACCAAGGGTTAGTTTCTAGTGGGAAAGACCAAGGCCTAAGTGAAAAGGATTCTAAGGGAAACCTTAGCAACCAATCGAAAGACTTGAGTATTGGACATGAATAAAGGGATGAGGGAGAGCTAGTCCAGTCTTCTAGAACTCCTTTGACTAGGATGACTCTATCAAAAACTATACTAGATACACATAGCCTAGAAATAAAAATGGGAGGCTTTAATTTAGAGGCAAGCTCTTTACATAAAATTTCCTCCCTATCTCTAGGTGTGGGAACCAGCAAGAATGCAGAGGAATTGGAGAATCGGTCTACTACAAAGAAAAAATGCAAGGGTAATAGTATAAAGATAGTAGATGTGGAGGGGGAAAAATAGTAGGGGAAAAATTTCACTCATGCAAACAAGGTAGAGAGATATGGAAAAATATATTTCTAGGGGTAAACAGACCACCTTGGTGGCCCCCTCTAAGAGGACTAAAAAATGAAGATATTTTCTTGGAATATTAGAGGGCTTAATAGTCCTCACAAGCAACTACTTGTTAAGAACTGCATTTTAGACAATAAAGTAGATATTTTGTTACTTAAAAAAATCAAGATGTCTAAGGAGAAATTCAAGCTGGTGGTGAAAAACATTTGGCCTAATGACAACTATGCTATTATTAGAGCTCAAGGAGCTTCAGGAGGTATTTCCACTTTATGGAACCATAACTTTTAAGAGAGGGTGGTAGCCTATTCTAAGTATTATATTGAAATTTTCTTCCAATGTAGTTATATTTAGTGGAATTTGATCAATGTCTACACCCAAAATACTCATAGTGGGAGAAAATACATCTGGGATAATCTCTCAGAAAAGATAAAAAATTCTATGGGAACTAAATGGATGGTGGCCAAGGACCTAAATGCCCCACTCTATCTGTCTAAAAAAATGGGGGGTCTAACAAACCACTCTAACATCATGGTAGACTTAGAAAAATTTTAATACTAGCCTAATGGATGTGGATCTAGAGGGCCAATCTTTTACCTGGTCTAACAAAAGACAAGGGAGTAATCTTATTTAGGTAAAGCTTGACAAATTGTTAATATCTTCCAACTCGGCTTTAACAAACCTTGTTCATATGGTTTTTCTTCCAAGAGTAGACCACAAACCTTTAATGTTAAATTGGCAAGAAAAGAATCTTAAAGGTCCATTCCCATTAAAATTTGAAATGATGTCGACACTCCACACATAATTCAGAGGCTACTTGGTTGAATGGTTAAACATTTCTATCTAGGGAATGACTATGTATAGACTAGCCCAAAAACTAGCCAATGTAAGGAACAAGTTAAGGGATGAAATAATATACTTTTGGTAATGTTCTAGTTAGGAAGAGAAATATAAAATAACAACTACTGGAATTCCAAACAAGGATGGAATAGGGGGACTTTTCAGAGGAGTTACAAACTTTGGAAAACTCCCTCTCAAAATATTGGGCTTTAACCTTGAAGGAAAAGGAGGTTTAATGAAAACAAAATTCCAAGATTCAATGGTTAAAATAGGGGGACATAAACACATCCTTCTTCCATTATTCCACATTGAGACACATAATGATAAACTCCATAAGTAAGCTCATGAATGAGAATGGGGATGTAGTAGAAGATGATGAGGAAATAGGTAAGTTAGCCTCCAATTACTTTGAGAACCTTTTGGTAGCCCAATAGGTTAATACCCCATAGGGAGATAATGAGTTCCTTCTGGACACCATCCCCACCATTTTATTTGATGAGGATAATAGCCTATTGACTAAACCAATTATAGAGGAGGAAAGTAGGGCTACTATCTTCTCAATGGGAGCTTTCAAAGCTCCAGGCCTAGATGGGTTCCCCCAGCTTTCTTCCAAACATTTTGGGATGTTATTGGGAAGGATATCATGAATGTAGCCAAATATTTATTTTGAATAGTTAGACTCCTGTGATAGTTAAATAATACATTTATATCCCTGGTCCCAAAGAAGATGGATGCCTCCTCCATGTCAGACTTTAGACCAATCGACCTCTGTAACATGGTGTACAAAATATTCACAAATATTTTAGTCTTCAAAATTCAACTAATTTTGGACAAACTCATTGCCCTCAACTAGAAAGGAATTATTCTAGGTTGGAAAATTCTTGATGCGACCATCACCAACCATGAAATCATTCATTTAATCTCCAAAATTAAAAACCTAGGCATGATATTCAAATTAGATATATCTAAAGCATATGATAGATTCAATTGGGAATTGATGATTAGAGTACTCAAGAAATTTAAATTTCAAGACCGAGTGATTAACTTGGTGAAGGAGTGTATTTCCATATTCAAATTCTCTATTCTAGTTATTGCCTTTCCCAAAGGCTATTTCCCCTCAAGAAGAGGCCTTAGATAGGGAGACCCACTTTTTCCCTATCTCTTCATCTTACAAGAAGAAGTCCTAGGTAATAATGTTGGTAAATTATTGATGCAGGGGTATTTTAGAGGCATTAACCCTACTTCCACAACCCATCCATTAGTTATTCAATAGTTTATTTATGACACTATATTGTTTAGAACTACTTCTGTAGTAGAAGCAGAAAGATGAAAAAACTTGCTTAACACCTATGAAGGGCCCTCTAGATAGAGTATCAATTCTAAGAAAAGCCATATCTATTTCCTAAACACTTAGGAGGACCTTTAATAAAAAATAACCAAAACTTTGGGATGCTCTAGTGAGAGGTTGCCTACCACCTATCTTGGGTTTCTACTTATAATTTCTAAAGTCACCTCAGATTACTAGAACATGATTATTGAAAGGATACAAAGAAAGCTAGTGGGTTGGAAAGGAGACCTACTAATTCAAGATGGTAGGTTTCAACTCCTCAAATATTCTCTTCAATGCATCCCTAACTAATTCCTCAGTCTATTCAAAATCCCAAGATTTTTGGTTGAGAGGATTGAGCAGATACAAAATAAATTACTATGGTTGGGGGTGGAAGAAAAGAGGAGGACTATGTTGGTAGGATGGAAAAAGGTGTGCACTCCCAAATTTTAGAGAGGCCTTAGCTTAAGAAGATTACATCTAGGGGCACAATCTATGATCCTTTTCTAACTCATGTTATCTGTATTCCTATTAATGTAGTTAGTCAATTTATCCCCAAATAAACTACAATCTATATCCGTTAGTCTACCATAATTCAAGTATTTAAGGGGTAGATCATTTATCCATCTATCCTCCCAAAATATAAAATTATTTCCATCCCTAATCTTCCATCTAATGCCTCTGTGGAGGAAACCATAGGTTTTGAGAGTCCCATTCTAGATAACTGATCCATTAGGAAGACCTTGTTCCATTAGTATCTTTGTACAATTATCCCCATCAAGATACTTAGCTATCATGATGTCACCCCAATCCTTGTTCCCTTGAATTAGGTTCTACCCTATCTTTTCCATTAAGGATTTATTCATGATCATGAGGAATTTAAATATGTTTCCCTTTAACTACAAGGGGAATTGATTTAATTTAGGATCTCTTTTTTTTCCAAACAATAGTAGATGATTTAGGACAAGAATGATAAGGTATTTTACACTGTTAAAAGTGCCTATGAATTACTGTTAGACACTAGTGAAGATAAGTTATGGGGGAAAGTTTGGCTTCCAAAAATTCTACTAAAAATCAACTTCTTTTGGTGGATGCTAATACATAACAAAATATTGACTCTAGATAATTTAAAGAAGAGAGTATTTCATTTTCCAAATAGATTTATTCTCTATGGGGAGGAGGAAGAAATGACCACTCACCTTGTTTTGTACTAAAATTTTTCTTGGGAGGTTTGGAGCCTAGTTATGAAGAGGCTCAACTTGACCTAGATTTTTAATGACACGATGATAGACCTGGTTAGAAATTGAATACCCCCATTCAAATTTCTAATAGTGAAGGAATTATGGGTTAAAATTTTCCCACACCTTGTGTGGAACTTATGGAAATAATGAAACAATAGAATTTTTAGGGAAAAATATAAAACCCCTTTGGAGGTGTTTCAGACATTCTCTAAGATACTAGCAGAGAATATTAATACCAACAAATTCAAGGCTATTGAGATCCCTTTAGGTCTATAAGAAAAAATAATATTAGAACAATGGACTATAAGCCCAAACATTTATCCAATAGATAATTATAAAAAAATAGTTAGGGCTAGTACCAAATGGACCTTACCTCAAGAAGGATGGTGTAAGCTCAACTTTGATGGAGTGGCCAAAGGGAACCCATGGGTGGTAGTAGAGGAGGAACTATTAGATTAGATTATAGAATGATTATGGTGGCATATATTTGGGGAATTAGCATTAAATACAATAATGAGGTGGAAGCCCTAACTATGTTGTGGTGAATTAAACTTTCTATTTCCCTAAACATTCAAAAACTTCATGTTGAAGGAGACTCACAATTAATTATTAACACTACCCTAGGATTAGTGGACATAGGCTAGAAACTAGTGAATATAATAGGAGATATCTAATTGATTATTAATTCTATGGAGGAACATAAGGTCTCCCATATTTATAGGGAGGGTAATGTAGTAGTAGATTCTATAGCAAACCTATGAAGCAATAGTAATGGATGGTGGTGCTGGAAAACCCTATCTAATCTACCAAGTGAGATCCAAATTATTTTCAATAAATATGGAAGTAACTATGTGGATTAAGTGGTGCAGGATCTTTGCCATCTACATGATTGGTTCGAGTGGGGGTTACTATTTCCCCTTGAAAGTTGATAATATATTTTTGGATTATAGAACTATTAGATTCCAAGCTCAGGACATTGTAGTTAGAACTACTATGTTACTTAATAATCAGCATGGGAATGTGAGTAAAGAATACATGGAGCTAGATAATAAACAAAAAAAGATACCAATGTGGATTTTGAAAGGTGGGAGAAATATTTGGCCTAAATATTGGCTTATTTGGAAATTAAGGAAATAAAGACATACTAACTAGGTGGCTAACTAGACCTCAATGAAGTGGAAGAGGGGGATGACAGATAGGTAGGCTATAGTGATGACTAGTCAAATGGGCAAGGAGATGAGTGGAAAAATGATGATTAGAGGAGGGGACATTGATATGTCAAGTGGGATCAAGGGAAATTATTTCTTAACATGCCCTATCTCTAGTGATTATTGCATGAGATGGTAGACATGGGTCAGTACCGAGTCTAAGTTATAACATGGGAAAGGCTATGCAAATATCAATGTTGATTTTGAAATGATGAGCTTAGAACTATCACAATCCTTGATAGGCTCAAAAGGATATATTAATCTTTCTAGATTTCTTGTTAGACATTCCATTGCTCTTTGCCTTGAATAGTCTTGTGGGCTTTGTGTCTCTCTAGTTTTGAATATAGGTGGAAACATTATCAATATTGAGCCAAACTCTTTGAAGGAATTTTGATAGGACCCTATGGTCTAGCACATTATTTAGGAGAGTGAGGTGGCTTCTTTCATTGATAAGATGATTGGTCATGATGAGAATCTATCTGGTTAGTTTGTTGAATCTTGGGAGGAGAATTCTAGATAAGTCTGTATGGGGGGGTATTGGTTTTGAAGTCTATAAAGAGGTGATTGGGCAAGCCACATGGCTCCCCATCAAAGGGAAAAAATAAATTGATGTAGTAGGGTGCCAAACCTAGAAAACATGAGGATTTCCTTTAGGGAAAGTGAGGTTGCTACTAAGCTCCATGGGAGATTTGATAGAGAGAAGATGCCAACACCATGGGGGAAAATATGTCTCATGATAATGAAGTTATTCACTCTTGAAGAAAGATTAAAGGTATTTTACCATACCACTTTTATTTACTCAACCATTTCAGGAATATAATGGCAATTAGCTTCCCCTTTTTCCTATTGTCTTCTCTAGAGAATTCCATTAAGTTGGCTAAGGAAATATAGGCCAAAAATCCTAACTTCCCCCTCATTCCTATCCACCAAGGTCTTATCTTTAGATTATACCACTTTCATTTGGCCTTGTGTCCCTAAAAGCAAATCAAAGTTAGTCTATTGGAAGGGTCCCCATTACATCCTTCTCTTGCTATTAAAGGTAAAGGTAAGAAATATGCCGGGACCCCAAAATATCCTCTAAAACTCTATTGGAGGGGCCCTAAATTAAAGACTATAAAATCAAAATTTGGGTCCCCCTATTTTTAAAGCTAATTCCCCTAAGTTACCCTATGGTAAGCTTGAGACACCTAGCCAGGGACTGTAAAGGGGTTTGCTAAAAGGGGTCAAAAGGTGGTTGAGGAAGAAGGCAATGTTCAACCTAAAAACGTTAAGTTTATGGAGGATCCTAAGGGAGCCGAGGAGTCAGGGAAAGTTTTGGGCTTGGGTCCTAATTTGGTTGAGAATGAGGTTGGGGGTAGTGTGGGTATTCATAGGTCTAACTATATTGCTGGAATCCCATCTCAAAACCCTTAAGGCATTGTCATCTCTGATGACTTTGAATTTTTTGAAGACACTTTTGAGGTTGGTAAATATGGGTCTCCCTTAGAATTAGAACAAGAAGCTAAGGGAATGGGCCATTTTCTTAAAATTAATGAGCCTTACTCGAATGAGATGGAGGAGGATGCTACTGAGCCTTAAGGTGAGGAAAATAAAGGTAGCTGCTCACTATGTGTTATGATGATGGAGGAAGTCATGAAAATCAAGGCCAAAATGGACAAAATGCATAAAAAATGGAGAGTAATGGTTGAATATGCCACCAAGTCTCTTCATCATGTGGCTTCCATCTTTGCTATGGTGAAATATTTTGACAAGTTAAGGGATGTGGGTGTGAATAGTCTTAGTGAATATAAGGAAATCATTGAGTTCTTTACTAAATATGGGGCTACTGATAGCCCATAGTTGCTTTGTTGGTTTTGAGTGTTTGCCTATGTTTTTTTTTTCTTATTTTCTATTATAGTGTTATGTATGTGCTATTAGTGTGTTGTTTATGTGTTGTTGCTACCTTAATTAAGGCTTTTTATCCCTTGGGGCGGATTTATAAAAGGCATATGACCCTCTTTTCCTAGTTTTTAAATCAAAATAATAAAAATACTACCAAAATACATCCCCTAAGTAGTATAATTAATGCCAAAAATAAAAA
Source organism: Torreya grandis (assembly GCA_037957365.1). Lineage (NCBI taxonomy): Eukaryota > Viridiplantae > Streptophyta > Pinopsida > Cupressales > Taxaceae > Torreya > Torreya grandis. The sequence continues at coordinate 162,282 of JARHVA010001547.1, read as the reverse complement.
TAAGATGGAAGATAACCAAAAATCTTCTACATATCCAAGTTACTAGAAACATCCTCCCAACAAATTTTCATATGTTTAAGGTTTGGCTTGATCTGAAGAATTAATTTTTCCTTATCAATGTATTTAAATCATTCCCTAAATTAAATGTGTTTTCCCTTACCCTTGGAAGATGTCTTCATTTCAAATAATTCACCCATGTGTGTTCTTAGATTTTCCACATTCTAAATTCCTTCATGAATATCCACCTTATTGTAATTAAACAAAAAATTGATGTTGTTTTTAAGTTTATCATTTTGATATTCAAGAACACTAACTCTATCTTTGAGCCCTTGAATTTATATATTCTGATCATTATTGGAGTCTTTATGTGTCAGTCTATCATTATCCTACTGCAACATTTTCACTTTTCCTTTTAGATCGACTAATTCCCTCATAAACCACCTCATTATAGTCTTTTACAAGTTGATTTATTCTTCAATTTTATTATTTCATTGTTTACATTTCAAATAGTCAACAAAGACATTGAACATTTCATTTGAGTCATGATCCTGGCTACCTAGTGTGAACAAAGGATTACAATAAAGGGATAATAGTATAGTATTAGTGCATGAAACCAAATACAAAACAAAACACACTAATGCTAACACCTTAAGCCTATCTCAAAGGGGGGACATAATGAAAAAAACTAAATGAAAAACACAACTAGAAAGCAAAAGACAAAAAATCTTTCACCTCCATTAAATGCTCCAAATAGCCTATTGAAGCGGTTTGCTTAGATTATGCATCAAAGAGTCTTCATCAATGGAGTTGTTTGGTTCACTCTCCCCTTAGCACCTTTGTATTGTGATGGATTGGCTTGGATAAATGATTGGGAATTATAACACTAATTAAATGAGTTTTTGTAATTATTTGTGCATGATAATTTTACACTATCCAAGCTTAAACTTCAATAGGTAAGGCCTCCTATTTATAGATTTTTAAAAATGATTAGAATGAACATGAACTATCCATCTCAAGATGATGTGTGGATAATAATACATTCAATTTTGGAGGCCAAATTCAATAAATTCCCTCATAAATATTTGGGATAGAGAGGCATTAAAGAGGCATGGGAGGCATGGGAGGGTGTAATTAGATATTTTATGCATTAATGGCCTAAGGATACCTTTCCAAGAAATGATGTCACTTGATGATGAAAAAACTCATAATCAATTTCCAAAAAGAAATATTAAAAAATCTCCATGTAATTCTTAATTAGGCTCATGATTTAAATTAATTAGCTTTATGTATTATTCGTCAATTTTGGTGCAAATCTTAGCAATTAGTGCACAAATTAATCAAATTGGTCAAAATGTCATATTATTATCTTGAAATTTGATTAGAGTGGAATTGGAATGCAATGTTATATGTATTGGAACCATTTTCCCATTTATGATGTTGCCAACACAAAATAACAAAGGCACATGTCTCATGTAAGAAACTTGGTAGAAAAGAGCAATTTAGAGCACCCAAGTACAAAAATGCCATTTTGACTCAAAATGATCTGATCAAAGTTAGTTGTCTCATTAAATGAATTTCAATATTTAGGGATAAATTGGACAAAATAAGCACTTGTATATGACAAATTCAACTCATTTAATGTGTTTTAGTGTTTTTAGGCTAAATTATACATTTTGATAGAAATTGGTCAAAATCATGGTTGAAGGTCATTGGTGGCTAGTTTTAAGCATTTAAACCTATAAATTCCCCCAATTTATTCTTTCCTAAGTTAGTTTTTATAGTTGGAGAAATAATGTTCTCCCTTTTAAACCCCTTCTAAGTATTGATGTTTTCATTAACTTCATCCTCCTCCTCAACCATGATAGAATTCCCATGTGATTGCCCTATTTTGTTAGTGATGGCAGCCTTCTTACATGAAGCATTTGAATCCTTAGAATCACTTCTCAATCGTGTCTTAATGCCTATTTCTTGAGATTTTGGAGGGTTCTTATCTGCAATGTATCCTTTATCCTTTGAAGTATTACTTTATAGATATTTAATCCAAATCCTCTTCACTTTCCTAACTTCATCTATCCTCACATATTATTTGTTTTCCCAAGGTTTTCTAAGTTTAGGGGTAATTTGATTCATCACCTTGAAATATTTATGAATGATAAATGTCACTCCTTCATGCCTAGGAGCTGCATATTTACCCTTTTTAACTTTTTCAATGGATGTTTTCATAAAAAATAAAATGTAGAACATGAGACTCAAGGGTATGGCATCCCTAAAATAATTTAAAAAGATGAATATAAACTAGTGAACAAAATTAAACTTACCTTCTAGATTAAATGGTCTCAACAAGGATTCATGATTGAACCCATTATGTAATACCTCTAGTGTTTCTCCTTCCAACAAGAAGCTATTTTTTTCCTTCTTGTAGTATCTTCCTATTTTATACACTTTAGTCACCTCCAACTCTAGACCAATGATGTGATTTATTAGTTCTTCAGAGATATCCACAAAACTCCACTGATATTGAAACTTTTATTATCCCAAGAGTTTATAAATAAGGTCGAAACATGTCTATCATGACTTTTTATTCTTTACATGAAGTTATCCATTCCCCATGTTTAGAGTACATCCCAGACTTCCTCACTATTTTTTACCTCCTTAGGCATTTTGGGTTAAATTCTATTAGGAATCCCCATGAGGAAAAATATAATCTAGTTATGGCTCTTCAATCTAAAATAGGGGTTTTTTGGCCTCCCCAAATTTGAAATGATAGTTCTCCCTAAGAGTATTATGTCATCCCACTAAAATCCATCATTCAACTAAATCCAATATTAATAAATCTTTAAGTAACACTGAATTTTACCACACGAATATAGAAACTTATTTCTAAGTTCATTGGATAGGGTAAACAAAGTAAAATCAACAAAGAAAATAACTAACCATAGAGACATAACCATAAAGTTCCAATGAACTCTATTATAATATGTGGATAAAACCCCCACATTATCAAACATTTTGAACAATAATATACCCTTCCTCATCAATCCTCTAGAAAATATCTTGAGGTAATTATTCTCTCATAGTCTAGATAAAAAAACCCAAAGAGCTAACTCCCCTATTGGCAAACCAATTAACAACCTTGTTGCCTTCTTAATAGACATGTTGAATGACCATGATATGCCCCTAATCTATCACATGTATTAGGATAGGAATAGCCAAATTGTGTCTTACTTATCCCTCTTTGATGTTATATCACATTTATCTATGCTTTCATTGGGTTAGTAGGTTAACCTATGGAGTAACCATGGCCTAAGAAGACTATATATAGGAGGTAGTGGGTATTTATCTATTATTATATTATGAATTCTATTCTTATTAAAATTTATGAAGGTTTCCCCCTCAAAGTGGCTTGTATTTTATTCATATATTCTACTATATTTAAATCATATTATGATCCATTATTATAATTCTTCTTGATTATTGAAGTAATTTCATTATAAGTGGTATTAGAGATTTCATTTAGGCCATAATCATGTTAAAAACTGTACATCTTATACTTTGGATATATCTCACAAATAGTTGCAAATTTCTCTGTAATGTTTTTATTAGAGGTGTAAAATCATTAAAGCAAGCTTTCATTCAAATTTTGTATCAATTAGATCTAGTTTGAAAAAGTTATCACTATTTTAGGGTTTTTCATAAATTCACTATATAACACACAATTCAAGGATTTTTTTAGATTTTTGGAAATATTATGAAAATATAGTTGGGGTATGTTATTTGTAGTTTTTGATTTAAGGCTGACATAAGTAAAAAATGGCTTGGTCAAAGTTAGGTCAAAAGTGATAATCAGGGTCAACATTATCAAGCCCTTTTATGGTAGGACCAAAAACTAGGGGCCAAGGAAAGGGTGCCAAAACTCCAATTAAAACTCCTCACAAGGAAGAGATGGAGTTGAAAGGGGGAGTTTATAGATCCTTTATACTGGGGTTATATAAGATAGATCACAAAATGAGCCAACTTGACTATAATGTGCAAGGCATTAAAAGTGAGACGTAAGGCATACAATATGATATGAAATCTGTACAATAGTTTGGAAAATATCATGATGGATTTAAAACATAATTAGTCAAATCAGCTAGTTATCCCTATTACACAACCCCACCAAGGTGGATCACCCAACTATCTTAATCTAAATCTAAGTACCTTATCATAATGAAACCTATTACCAAAGGTAGATATGCATAAATTTGATAGAAAGGATCCACTCAATTGGATAAACAAAATGGATTTTTTTTGATATGCATCTGATTCCATGTGGAGAGAAGGTTACCATGGCATCTTTGTATTTAGAACCTAAATAATTCATTTGGTATCAATGGTTGTGCGCTAAAAAAAAAGGGATGACTCTCAATGTCATTTAGTTAGTATTTATAGAAGATCTAAAAATACACTATAACAATAGTGTGACAGTGAATTACTTTAACCAACTAGAAAAATTGTGATAGACTAGTTTAGTCAAGTACTATATTCATAATTTTTAGAATATATCTTTACATGTGGATACAATTTTTGATGAGAACCTAAATGACGTATTTTTAGGAGGCTTTAAGGACCACATTCAGCATGAGGTACACATGTTTGATCCACTTAAGGTTTATGATTATATCATCATGGCACGTAGGGATGAGGAAAAATTCATGGCCAATAATAAGCAACCATTCACTCAAACTAAAGATCATAGCATATCGACACCATCATTTCCTCCACATCCTAGATTGACCCCTCAATAAATTGAAGATAAACATGCAAAAGTATTATGTTTTGACTATGATAGCAAGTGGAATAAAGGACATAGATGTGTTGAGAATAAGTTATTCTACATTGAGGGATCTAATGAAGATGATGAAGAGGATGATGCCTCCAATGATGATGAGGAAGAAATATAAGAGGTACCTAAAGATTCCAAACCTATAATTTCTTGTCATGCACTTTAGGGTATTAGTACTCCTCAAATAGTTAAGGTGGTATGTTTTCTCAAGAAATAGAAGGTGAAAGTGTTGATTGACTCAGGGAGCACACATAATTTTATCAACCATAAGCTGGCCAATTGATTGAATTGTTTCATTTACCCAACACTAGAACTTTAGGTCATGATTGCATATGGTGGCACAATCAATTATTCAAGGAAAATCCATAGTATTAATCTTTCTATGGGTAAGTAAAATCTAGAGTATTCTATGTTTGTTATTCCCATGTATGGTATAGACATTATTTTGGGAGTTTAATGTCTCACAACTTTGGGTATAATTGAGATGAACTTCCAAGAATTATTCATGCACTTTTATTCTAAAGGTATAAAAATTGAACTACGGGGATTATGAGAAAAATATCCACAACTGGTTAGTTCACATTAGATGATAAAGATGCTAAAAAAGGGATAAAAAAGATATATAACATGACTATGTTCCATAAAATTTCAACCCATAAAAGCATCTCCACATCCTAATCTACAGATGATTCTTGATGACCACCCATTTATTTTTGAGGCCATGCCAAAAGGACTACCACTAGAAAGAGAGCATGATCATGCCATTCAACTACTTCTAAGGAGTCAACTAACAAATATCATACCATATAGATATACATATGCATAAAAGAGTGAAATAAAAAAGATGGTCCATGAGACATTGGAGGCAAGGATCATCAGGCATATCTAGAGTGTATATTCATCACCAATGGCCATGGTGTATAAGAAGGATGACACATGGATGACATGCCTATATTATAGGGAACTCAAAAAGTACACCATTAAATATAAGTTTATTATTCTAGTAATTAATGATTTACTTGATGAGTTGCATGGTGATGTTTATTTAAAAAAATTAGATCTTCATTCAGGGTACCATAAAATTAGAATCATGGATGAAAATGTTCATAAAACCACTTTTATAACTCATAAGGGCTATTATGAGTTTTTGGTAATGACCTTTGGTCTTAAAAATGCACAATACACTTTTTAGAGCTTGATGAACATTGTTTTTAAGACTTGTTAAAGGAAGTTTATCCTAGTTTTATTTGATGACATATTGATGTATAGTAAGGCATGGGAAGAACACTTAAAACATTTAAAATAGGTGTTGATAGTTTTATAACAACATCAAATTTATGCTATCCATCTAAATGTGATTTCAGAGTATATGAGGTAGAGTACTTCAGTCATATTGTATCCTATGAAGGTGTCAAACTTGATCCTCATAAGATCAAAGCTATGGTGGATTGGCCAATGCCCAAAACTATCAAAAACCTCTGAGGGTTCCTAGGACCAAAAAGTTACTACCAAATATTTTTAAAAGGTTATGGAAGTATAGGAGCTATACTCACTACATTAATAAACATGTAAGCCTTCCTCTAGAATGATGTAACCATTAAATCATTTGAGCAACTAAAATCAACTTTGTGTACCACCCTAGTTTTGGATACTCTAGACTTCTCAAATACATTCATTGTAAAATGTGATGCTTTCGGATTAGGGTTGGGAGTAGTAATAATGTAATAAGGAATACCCCTTGCATTTGAGATTCATAAATTCAAAGGTGAAAATATCCAAAAACCTATCTATGAGAAAGAAATGATGGCTATTCTTCATGCAATAAAATAATGGAGGCCTTATCTGATGGGTAGACATTTTAAGGTGAAAATAGATCATGATAGTCTCAAATATTTTTTAGAACAAAGATTATCATTTGAGAAAAAATAAAAGTGGGTAGCCAAAATGTTAGGTTATAATTTTGAAACACATACAATAAGGGGAAATATAATGTAGTAGAAGATGCACTATCTAGATATGATTCATCCACAAAAGCATTACTTTATGTAATGCTCATGTTGCAAGCAGATTGGGTAGATGAAGCTAGGTTAGAGTGGAGGCATGAAAAAGATACGCATGTTCTAATTCTAATATCCATCAAGGTTCTATAGCCTCTAATAAATTTTAATGGAAAGGTAATGCCCTATGGTATAAGAATAGGTTATACTTGTGTAAATATTTAGAGTAGAATAATAATATTCTTGTAGAGTTTCATGCATCTCCAATTGGGGGACACTTTGGGTTCTTGAAAACTTATGATATAATTAAGTGAGAATTATTTTGGAAAGGACTCAAGGGATATGTATAAAATTTTGTGTCATAATGCTTGATATGCCAATAGAAAAAAAGTGAGATAGCTAAGACTCTAGATATGTTACAACATTTAGCAATTCTTAGTCAAATGTGGGAGGAAGTTTCCATTGGATTTCATCATAGGGTTGATTTTTTCTAAAGGTAGTAATGATATCTTGGTAATTTTGAATAGGCTTACAAAATATGCCCATTTTTTTCCCTCTCACACCCATTTATAATAAGTATGGTAGTGGCTATTTTTATGGAGTCAATTATAAAATTACATGGAACCCCAAAAATAATTGTAAGTGATCATGATCCTATTTTCACTAGTAATTTTTAGAATGAACTATTTTATTGTTTGGGTACATAGCTAGCTCATATCTCATCTTACCACCCCTAATCTAATGGACAAAAAAAGTGGTCAATAAATGTTTAGAGGGATATATCCATTATTTTGCATTAGATAAGCAAGAATGTTGGGTTAAATGGCTACCATTTGTAGAATGGTGGTATAACACATCTTTCCATACTTCTTCTAAAATTTCCCCATTTCTAGTAGCACTATATGGTTACCATCTACCTTCCATCACTTATTCCTTATGGCTAAAAACCAAGGTTCAAGATGTGGAAGATCACATTTAACATCAACAAGAGGTTTTGGATGATTTTAGAGAGAATTGGAATTGACACAAAATTCATATGTTTGCATCCTTACAAGTAGATGCCCTTGAAGTGACAAAAAAGTATAAAAAAATTTCTCCTAATTATTATGGCCTTTATTGGGTTTTGCAAAAAATTAAAAGTGTGGATTAAAATTTTAATTTGCTTCATTCATCTCACATACACCCAATATTTCATGTTTCCTACTTGAAGAAGGTTATTGGATAGAAAATTTCATCCTAGATAGAGATACCATAAATAGATGAATAAGGAAAATTAATTTTTGAACTAGAGAAGATCCTAAAAACATATACTAAGATGTTGAGAACCAAAGATATTAAGGAATATTTGATCAAGTGGAAGAACCTGAGTAATGAGAATGCAACTTGGGAGGGTGAATATTTTATACAATAGCATCCAAAGTTGTTCAATGTTGAGGACAATGTTGGTTTGAAGGGTAAGGGCATGTTACACTCCTAACCTATTACATGTGTCAGGATAGGAATAGCCAAATTGTGGCTTACTTGTCCCTCTTTGATTTTATATCACATTTATCTATGATTTTATTGGGTTAGTAGGCATCCTATGGAGTAACCATGGCCTAGATAGACTATATATAGGAGGTAGTGGATAGTTGTTTATCATCATATTATGAATTTTGCTCTTATTGAAGCTTGTGTAAGTTTCCCCCTTGAAGTGGCTTATCTTTTATTCATATATTCTACTATATGTCAGTCTTATTATGATCTATTGTTGTTATTCTCCTTTATTGTTGAAGTAGTTTCATTATAGACCAATTCTTACCTATAGTCCATAATATAAATAGACTCATCCATCACATGTTTGATTTTCCAACTAAGTTTTGTTTGAAATAAAATTTACTATATTCATAGAGTCTCCCTCGATGATGAGTTGTTGAATACACAATTACTTAACCACTTTTAACCCTTATAAGGTAACAAGGGCTTATTCCTAATGATTTGTCTTTGATCCCCATATCACCATCATAAGCAACCATAAACCTCTCTTGGTGATCTCCTAAAATCCCTCATCCTCTTGAGGGTCTAGTGTTCCCTTTGGATGCCTCATCAAAGTTGAGATTTAACCATCCAATAAACAGATGTTTTTATTTAGTCCTATTTCTTATTTCATCTCTAGGATCACTCTTACCAATGCATAAAGAATAAATTTGCCAATTTACATCTATTTATTTTTTGTACATTTTCAAGATTTTGCCTTTTTCACTAGTCATAACATTAAAATTTTCCACAATAGCCTAAAATATATTATTAGCAAGAGTCACACTTGTGCATTTTTTATTCCTAGAAATTTAATTATTTCTTTTGCCCTAAATTCCCCAAATGACATGAGAAAATATGATCTTTCATATTTTCTTTAGAAGATCATTTTGAAAAGCACACTCCTAAGACTTCCAAAATTCAAAGAAAGAACCAATGAATACCCAAAGGGCATTTAATTTGATAAGGAAGAAATCTAAACATTATTAGCAAAAGGATAGTCTACTAACAAATGAAAGACTATTTCATTATCATTTTCACACAAGGGGATCCTATTGATCAAAATAAAACCTCTTTTCTTTGAAATATCCATAGATAATATTTTATTTGAACAACTACATATATAAAATAAATTAACTTTGGGGATTATATACTTATCCCATAGCCTATCCTATCCCACCTTATTCCTTGGAAAATTATCCATAAATTATACCCATATTTAACTTGATATTAGGTGATGGTTTCTCAACAAATTATTCAAGTTAGACAAAATAATATTATCTTCCTGATCTAAATTATCAATACTCAACTTTTCCAGCTTCTCATACCTTCTAAAATATACTAATAATCATGGACCTTGTTGACGTATTTATTTTGAATGTGATTTTATATGCACTCCTATAGTTATAAAAAACTTAGAGGCTAGTCCAAAATACATTTATATTTACAATAAATGATATGCATACCATTTCTAATCTTCTATTTTGAAGCTGAAGATATTAGATCTTTGTTTACATTAAGAAAATTCTAGAAGTGAGACCCCCAAACAAATTATTCATCTTCAAATATACACATATGATTTCTACCTTCTAAGTATTTGAATCTTAAATAGTAACCCAAATACTATTAATTTTGAGAAAATATCTAGGAAAATTTGGAGAGGAGAGATTTTTTCATCCAATTTAATCTTTGAATGCCTAAACCTCCATATTTTTTTGTTATGCAAACTTTTTCTCAAGTCATCAAATGAATCTGATTTCTCTCTTTTGTACCTATCCATAAAAAAATCATTTGAATTTGATTAATATTGTATTCTATGTTCTTAGGTAAGCTAATAAGAGAAATAAGATAGACCAAAAGACTCTAAAAAACACTTTTGATAGTTAATAATTTGCCCACTTGAGATAAAAGCTTTCCTTTCCAACCATCCAACTTTGTTTGAAATATTTCTACCAATGGATTCCAAGTTATAATTGGGAAATTTTTACTAAATATAGGAATGCCTAAATATGATGGAGTATATTTAATTTGACATCCCTAGATTTGAGTAATTTTGGTCTATCCACCTAAAGGCGTATTGAAAAATGAAACCAAACTCTTATTAAAATTTACCTTTTGGTTTGAGTCTTGTTCATACATAACCATGATTTGTTTTAAAACTTTTATTTCATGAATGGATGCCTCTACCATAAAAATGGTATCATCAAAAAATTGTTGATGAGAAACCGGATCCACATTTATAGATCTCTTAAAACCTTTTAAATCTCCAATTATCACCACATTTGAAATAAATCTGCTCAAAGATTCAACCATAATGATGAATATTAAGGGGGATAATAGATCCCCTTGTTTCACCCCTTTGCCACTTTTGAAAAATCCTTGATCCACTCCATTAATAAGAACAAAAACATGCAAGTAGAGATACAAGATCTGATAATTTTACTAAACTTGTCTTGGAAACCAAATTGACTCATGACTCTGTCTAAGAAGCTCCAATCTAGTCTATCATAAGCCTTGGCCATGTATAAGTTTATCACCATTATAATGCTATGGATTTTATCCATAGAGTATACCAATTCATGGAAAACAATAATTCCATCTTAAATTTATCTTCTCAAGACAAAAATTACTTACTAAGCCTCAATAGTAGCTTCAATAATTGGTTTTAACCTTAAAAAAAATAACTTAGTAGTGATCTTGTAAATGGAGTTACACAAGCTAATTGGATGGGAATCAAAAAAGTTTAAAGCTCCCTCCTTAGGGATTAAAACAAGGAATATGTGATTATTTTTTTTAAGATATGAGTATAATTAATGAATTCATTAACTGCATCTACCACATGATATCTAATGACATCCCATAATTTTTGAAAAAGGCTATAGGAAACACATCTAGCCTTAGAACTTTATTTAGGTTCATTTTGGAAATGATGAATTTCAGATCTATATTAGATGTGGTTATAATAAGAGATAAATTATCTTCTCAAGGAAATAATTCTAAAATAACATGTATAAATTATTGTTCAAATTTAATATTTCTTCTAAAATCATTCTTAAACAATTTTTTAAAGAAACTTACACTCTACTGGTTAATGAGATCTCTATCATAAGTGATTTGTCCTTCTCTATCTATAATTTCTTTGATGTAATTATGAGGTCTATGTTTCAAGGTAGACATATGGAAAAAATGGGTGTTCCTATCCCCCTCCTTGATCCATATATTTCTTGACTTTTATCTCCATAGACTCTCTTCTATTGCAGCTATAATGTGATACTCGTAAAGAAGTTATTTTCCCTTATTTTGAGTGTCAATATCATACCCATTTCTTTCTATTTCAGACTCAAGCATATAAATTTCATATTTTAGATTTTTTTATGAATAATAACATTTAAAAATACTCATTTATTCCAATATCTAAATTTTTAACTTGACATTCTTCATTTTTCAACTTACTAGTACATGGCTAAGCCATTCACACTTAGGGACCACCATTCCAACACTCTGTCACAAATTTATGGATGGGTAAACCACATATGCTCCATTATAAATAGATATATGTTATCTTTGGTATAATTTTACACTATATTCATCTCTAATGGGTTATGGTCTGAACCTACCTAAGGTAAATCCTTTAAAATAAAATCCTCCTACACCAACAAATCCATAGAAATTAAAAATTTGTCCAATTTGCTTTAAATTAAATTTTCTCCCAACCTCCTATTATTACAAGTATATTTAGAGCCTTTTGATTAAACATATAGAAAACTAATATCTATAATGAAGATAGAAAAATCCTCCATACTATCTAAAACCAATTTATTTCGTCCCTTTTTATCCCCAAGATGTAATGGAGAATTGAAATCTCTAGCCATAATCCAAGATAAATACTTTCAATTGTTTATAATAACTCTTAAATCATCCCATAATTTTCTATGGGTATTAATTGAATTAGGTGCATACATATTTGAAAAAACCCATTACATGCCATCTATTATATCTATGAAGAGAACTACTACATGATTTAAATATTTGAAAATAGGCTCTCCAATCAACTTATTGCTATCCCAAAAAGTAATTATTCCCCCTAATCCACCTACCAAACTAGAACAAATTTCTCCCACTTACTTACAATATGTGTTTTTATGGTTCTCAAAGAAAGCTTCATCTATTTTTGATTCTTGAATTGTCAAAATTAAAGATTTGTGACTTCTTATAAAATATTTAAACATTTTTTGTTTTGAGAAACTATGCATTCCTCAGGGTTACCTCCCTTGAATGGAAGAGTGTATTGAAATCCATATGTTATTTCCACCTCTGTGATATTTTTGAAAATTTATTTTATGGCTAATTTCCCAATTTTTGGAGGCATATGGTAAGTTGACCCTTTATTTCCTCTTATAGTGGTGATAGAAGAAGAGAAATTCATTTTTATGTTGTGTTTGGGAGTTGTAGGAATCTCTTGTGAATTTACCTCTCCTTATTGTGAATATTTTGGGGAAGAATCTATCACTCTATTTAAGAATATTTTGGGGAAGAATCTACATCTCTTGTGAATCTACTTATACTCTTTGAATTTCCCTTGAAATCTTCTTCTTTGGTTCATTATCATTCTGAGAAATTTCTTGATTCTCTTGTATTTGTGCTAGGATTTCAAATTGATTTGGAGATTTTTGAAAATCTTGATTTGGCCTTGTCTCCACCCTATTTTTTTATTTTTAAAACTATTAAATCTGTCTTACTTTCTAATATGACCTTCTTACCTTCTTCTTGAAACACCTTGTATAAGGTAATTTATTAATCTAGTAATACCTATTTCCTTTATGCTTTTCTATTTCTATTGTAACTTCCAAATTTAAGGACTTTTATATTTATTTGAAAGATATTCCTCCTTTTATATGCCAAGAAGGTTTGAGCTAAACCAATTTGTGTTCAGGAGCTATGGGTAAAACCTTTGATGAATGCCCCAACATATGGCATTTTTCATGAAGAAGGACCAACTTTTCAAACTCTATTTTCTTATTACATACCCCAAAAGGGGTATGTAGAAACATAGATGAAGGATGTTCTTGATTTACAAAGGTGTTTACGTAGAAGCGTGTATGCATAAGACTAGATCTAATAATTTTTGTTAATTCAAAGGTAATCAAATACTCAAACATCTTAGCAATGATAATGAAGAGACATTCCTCCTAAATTTTAATTAGGAGTCCAGGGAGATACACCCAAATGGGCATTAAATTGATGTTCTCTATTTTTAGGTCAAAACCTAGGTGGCATTTTTAAAAAAAGAGTCCCAATTTTATAAATAACTATGGACCTCTGACTAAAATATAAGCACAATCCTCTAGGTTCTTGAGTCAAATAATAAAAACTAACTCATCACCACCAGGATTTTTATATGTCCTTTGGGTTTCCATTTTCCATGGCCCATGATCTAAAAGTGTCTATATTTGGTTTGGCACCCATAAATTTTCCCACTAATGCCTACTCCATTATAGAAGAGGCTTAATTTATGAGTGAGGTAGATAATTTTAAGTGATTTTTTTCCATCCTTAATATTCTTAAGTTGTTCTTAAGGTAGTATTTCCTTATTCTCCTATGCCCCTTTGAGTTTAGAGCACTAACAAACATTATCTAACTCCTCTTTGGGGTCCTCTTTTCTAGATTTTATAGGGCCTCATTTTAATATTACTTTTATCTATAGCTTGTCACTGTCATTTTTTATGTCCCTATTTCCACACATCTTGGACCCATCCACATCCCCATACCCTTTCTCCCTTTATAATGTAAAATTTGAAATATCACCTTCTTACCCATTACTATTCCATCATTACTACATCCCCATCATTATAATTTGTATTCTTGATGAGTTTATCAAAAAATGGATTCAAAATTTTGAATACTTACAAATCGATTGCACTGGCCCTGTGCCATGTAATGATCATTTTCTAAATTCAATTCATATTTATGGGTTGAACTATAGTTTTGTATGTCAATAGTGTGGGGAGTTACCCAAATAGTCATATATTTATACATAATTGGTCTAAGCCTATTTCTCTATGTTTATAATATTTATCACTCATCAAGAACACATTTTTATACATCTACATATTGAGAGGGACTCTTCCAAACTTTCCAAATTAGAAATTAGCCATAATGATTAATCCATATCTGAGTTTGAAGCACCAATGCTAATTTAAATTATTATTTTAAAATGTCTAAGGCTATATCATAAGTTTCATTCATCCTATTAGATCAGAATTACATACATTTAATTAAATGGAAGAACTATCTACTATTTTATTTCTCTCATTGGAGTATAAAATACATAGGTAACACTTAAACATTCATTGGGGAGTAGTTGGAGTAAACTTGACTTACAAATATTATCTATTTTTACAAGTTAATGTAGTGTCAAAGGAGGATCTAGGGTTTCAAAGTGAAGGAAATAGGTTTTCAAGATTCATGAACATAGTGAGCATCTGAACACCAGCTTATGCCAAAATAGTGAAGCAAAATTTACAAGGATGAATTTGATAGAATAAAGATTCCTCTATCCTTACATAGATGTCTATATCTTGATAGACTTGTCTTGGCATATATAGATACTTAGTTTATTATTTGAGTGACTCCTACATCCATTTACAACCATTTCTATCAGTTTCACATAGTTTTAGTCCTATATAGATCCAAAACAAGCTAATAACCCTAGTCTTCCTAGTACTTTCCATAAATAGTAAATTATAATAGTTCATCTATACTCTATTATAACATTAATATATGTGGTTTATTTATATATATTTTACAATGTTAATAGTTTAAATGTTTACATTTGTTAAGGTTAATTAATCTAAAGTAAAGTAAAATATATTAGTGAATTCGTTCCTTATAATGAGCATGTCAAACCTTAGGTTTTCCATTAGGGTTTCATATTTATTTATTAATGTTTTATATATTTTTTTTCATCCTAATTTTTGATTTTCCACTTCATATATGTTTATTTTCTCCTAGGGTTTTAATTATTAAAACCCTAGTAGTCTATGCTAGCCTTCATATTAGGAATAGTCTTGGTTCTTATATTAATTACTTTCTTATGGCTTTGTATAAGGTGAAGTGCTAGATCAAGTGATATAAATATTGAACATAATGATATTTATATGACTACCCATATATAATATGCCTTTATAAATGTTTTTCATTATTTATTTTTATCCATGCATATTACAAGGTTCCTCATGCAAATTATTCTAGATCTGTAAACCAAGGTGTTGTAGTTAGAGCCAATTTATTTTATAGTGGTTCATTTGATTGACTCTCCTACAAAGAATAAATACCCTAATTGGAATAAAGACATAATTACCTATGCTAAGGATAACCTTATACCATAAGTCAGTGAGTTGACATAATATGGTTTTGGACTAAAATTATTAATTTTTTATCGGTATAATGGCTAAGGATTATGTAAGCATGCACAAGGCATTATTAACCATGTCACATCACCTAAGAACAAAGATAAAAAAATCCTTGGATATGAGGACCATTAACAACTCAATAATGAAATTGAATATCCAAATATACATATTCATACGCATTTCATTTAACACAACACTTGATGCTCATACAAACCTTGACAATATTAATAAGGGTGATCCTTGTGAAGGGTGGTCTATTCCACATGAAATTATAAGAAATATTCCATTGTCTATTCAATAAAAAGTATTAATGAAAAAAATTAAGTGAGTGTTAGTGTAGAATGGTTTAGGATTGAAAATTTACAACATAAAATGCTTACAAGCATCAGGAATTAACATGGATTATATTCATAGGTCAGCTAAGCTCATAAGAGGATTTGATGAAATTCCTCATTAGGTACATGGAAAAATATAATTGGATGTGATCGTATGACCTAATACATTGAATACCATATTTCAATTCATACCTACTCTTTTAACCTATAACATACTTTTGTGTCAACCATAGATTCATGTTATGGATGTTGTACCATCCATGTTACGCAGGTGATATATATATATATATATATATATATATATATATATATATATATATATATATATATAGTGGATGAAGAATAATTTAAGTATTCTAACTTATCACAACTTATTCTAAAAAGGATAATTTTCACAACTCCTTGAACCTCTCAAATATATATTACAAAAGTTACTTGAGAGCAATGCCATATCTTTCCTTCTAAAAAAATAGGTTCATATGATTAAGCCTCCACCTAAGGGATATGAAAGTAATTCAGATTGTGATGAACGTCTATGCATAAGACACTACATAAAAATGATTTTAGTTAAGTTAAAATATAAAATATTTACTAGATAACCATACTATTGAGATCAATAATATTAGTACATTGATGGATGACTTAGACATAACACCCATTCCTATAATTACATAGATAATTCCACATTGCATTTAAACATATTATTTGAACATACATGATATTTTATAGTTTACTAAGACTATTGTAGTTATACAACATATAATGTGTCAAACCTATTATGATAGTGATGGGGGCTATCATATAACATATGACTAATTCTTAAGGTTAGATACAAATACATCTGATATAGACGATAATCATTAATCATGGTAGGAGACATTCATATCACTTGATACAATGCCTACATATACAAATCCTTGTGATGTGACTTTTTATCTAGCCTCCACTTAATCTATTGTACATAACTTATTTATGTTTTATTTATTACTCATCCTTTATATTATTATATATTGATACACATGTACCTATTATTTTGTATTGATTATTATTATAGACCTTGTTTTTTTGTTCCTTGACCATTTCCTTTTGATTATTTTGTCTTGATTTGGACATCCATGACATATACCCTATAATGATGTATCGTAAACAACAACCTTATCCTAGTGCACATTATTTGTGACATACTTATTGCTTTATATTGTTTATCTATACATGTTATGGCATGCATTGAATTTACATGATCGCACACATTTATGGCTGCATATTATATAATAATATACATGGATTCCTGCTCATCCCCTCCACCTCTTGCATAATATCTTGATCTGTAATTTTATGATTCACTATATAGTGGGGGCATGTTAATTACCTTTACTTATACTACAATACTACACTTGATAGCCACTATGCCTTGAAACATGCCATATATAGTTAAGATTCATTCCATTATTCTATTTTGTAGCCTTTTACACTTGGCCTTAATTAAATATGTTAGTGCATTCTAGGATTTAAAAATACAAAATCAAAAAATTTAAAATATTTAAAAAATACTAAAAAATTAGAACATTCTAAAAAATATAAAATAGGGCATATGCATTAATTTTTATTTCTAGTTATTACATTAATGCATGTTTTTATTAAGGGTAAAATTGGGTATTAAGGGGACCCAACCTGTACAATGCTATTAATCTTATGGGCACCCATAGGCATATAGAAATTCAAGTTCCCAAGGACTGAAAGGATCCAAAAATAAAAAAATAATAAAAATACAACAAAAACATAATAAAATAACAACACACACATAGACTAAGCCAACACTTGAGACATTCAATTGTGGAATATTTTATAATTTTCATATGCCTTGGTCCATTCTTCGGTCATGATCTTGAGGTTTTTATCGATGACTTTGTTGATGTTGTCCTTACTACCACTGTCAATTCCTTTGAGCTTTTTCTTACATCTGATTCCTTCACTAGTCTCTTCCTTATTTTTGAAGCATATGGATGGGCCTTCCATACTATTCATGGCATTGTTTATCATGAATTTTCTAAAGTTAAACATGATATAAAGCTTGTATTTGAGGTCTTTATTTTCCTTTTCTAGATTATGAACTCTGTCAGTGAGTGATTCAATCATGGAGGATAGTTCCACCTCCTTTTCCTTGGTGAAAAAGAGCCCATCCATTTGGTTGATTTTGCCAATTTGTTGCTTTAAATGGGTATGGTCTTTCATGAACCATCTGAGAAAAGCTTTGTGAATATTGACTTCATCTTCCAATTCTTCCAACTTGCTCTAGTTCTTAACATAGTTTTCCATGGTTTTAGAATCCAAATTGTTATGAATGTTAGAGGGAGGATCCCCACCCTTTTCTTCATGCCTATCTTACCCAAATTTGCTACTAGACCCCAAGTTCACATCCCTTTCTTTCTCAAGTGAAGACATAGAATTATAGAAGTTGATTTATATAGGATTCTCTTGGTTATCATCAAGATCATCAAGGTCAACCAATAAAATGTTATCCTATTATAGAGGATTCTCAAACTAATGCTCCACATGCCCCATAGAGGGAGATGGCTCAGATTACTTCCTATGTGTAGGCCTAGAGTTGATACAAAGAATTCTAGCAGAATGCCTAATCATAGGAGGCTGTTGAGGGCTTTTCCCCTCAACATGGCCTTGAGTTATAGAAGACCATGTGATTTAAGGATCCCATTGAGTATAGTGATCTTCAGCCATGCCCTAAGTTTTAGGATGAAGTGCCTAAAAAAACTTATAAATAAGGAAGATAATCACTTGATGAAATAACTTCTTAATTTCCTTTCCTTGCTTAAATACCAAAATTGATCCTTCCAATGAATTCATGATATAAAATGGAATGTTGATGGGAATATTGTGGTGAAGGTAATTTAAGAATGGAAAATGATGGTAATGAATGACCTTATAGCACCCATCTAGAGTCGCATACCTGATTAAGTGCTTAGTAACCTCATAAAATGGAGTAGGTTGTTCTTCCCTCTTGAAACCCCCTTGTAAAGGTGTAAGGCATTCACTACCCACAAGGAATTTATCTTTTTCATTCTCAAAATCCTTAGTATTCTTGTTGTATTTAATTTCTTCATTTTTGATCCCAATGACTCTAGCAATGAGATCCTCATTAATCTTCACTGAGATATTCCTAATCAAAACCGCTATATTCCTGTAATTTTTCAAAAATTGATGGGATAGATGCTTGTCAATTCTAAAATCAGATCCATGAATTTATGATGCCACTACTATGGAGGATCTCTAAAACCTTTAGTTTGTTCCTGATGTTATCCACTGATAGTGGTTCTAGATTATTTAAATAACCCCCTATATTAGATTGTAGACCCACAATACCCTTCAAATTTAGGTTGTTATGTCTTTTTAGCTATATTCCTTATGAATATCTACTAATTTTTCTTAAATCCTCCAAACTATACATAGTGTTTTTATACCTATAATGATGGATATTGAGATTACTCCCCCAACCATCCTTCATATTCTAATCATTACTAATTTTGTGATCCAAATTATGCCTAATGAGTAAAATTCATCCCATCATGATTATAATTAGTTTTGTCCTTATCAAATATATCATTAATATTATTAGGTAGTATCGCCATAGCATCCTAGACTTCAAATTGACTAGCCTCGACCCCTCTATTGGAAAATTTATGAGCAAGTATATTACCTTCATAGTAGGTATAATAGAATGTGATACTATTGAAGTTCTTTGCTAATAGTTGAATTTACTTAATGATGTGAGCTATGGTCTAGCTAACCACAATATTTTTGTTGATCCAATTTATGATGTTGAGAGAAATGCCCTCAATTAGAATACATTAATAGCCTAAATCAAGAGCCTTTTGGACACCCCATAAAGATGATAATGATTCCATGAAATGGTTAGATTGAAAACCCATGTTTCCTTCATAAGTGGCTAGAAAAGCTCCTTAATTGTCTCAAAACACCCCTCCACATCTAAAAACTCTAGGATTGCCTTCAAACACCCCATCCAAGTTGAGTTTGATCCATCTAGGAGGGGGAACAATCCATCTAACATTTTTCTTGAGGATAATTTTATGATGTACCTAAGGTTTATTATCTAGGGAGATGAGCCATTCCTTCATAATTAATTCTTCAAAAGGAGAGAAAGGATGATTTTTACCCTAGATAATATTCTTGAAATTCTCATTAAGGAGAGAAAATATAATATTAGTCAATTTATCAGATGAGTTTTTCATATCCCTAAAAACCCTATTATTGTATTCCTTCCATAAACCCCAAATGAGGTGAGGGAAAGCAAGTTGCCAAAGGGATATAAGTTCTTAGTGTGAAAAAGGGCCCTTCTCCAGAATAGCCATGCATCCAAGAGAGAAAAGGTGTGAGCCCAATTGACTTGGAATCTCTTATATAGAAAGCCCCAAATTTTGAAAGAGAAGGCACATTCAATGAAAATTTGGTAGACCATTTTTTCCTCTCCTTCATAAAGAACACATATATTAACCAAGGTGAGTCCTCTTTTACAAGATTATCCATTGTGAGGATCTTGTTTTGAAAAATCATCCATAGGAAAATGTTAATCTTCATAATCAAATTTTTATTCTACACTCTAGCCACTGGGTTAGCTACCATGATGCTGGGTTGAAGTAATAAATAACATAAATTGACCTGATAACTACCATCCAGTGAGTCTTCCCAAACTAGCTCATTCCTTTTGAAAATTTTAAATATATATACCTTGGAGAAGGAAGTTTAGGTCCAAGATAATGTTGGCTATGTTGGAATCCACATTATCTATGCTCAAGTATTTCCATCTCTTTCTACCAATACCTCCTTGGAAGTAATCCACCACTCTCTCACCTAATAAAGAAGAAAAATGTTGGCTAATTTACTACCATGGTTCAATTGTCTCTAGAGGGTTTTTTAGGATCCAAGTGTCTTTCCATAACTTGATATTCAAACCATTACCTAATTTCCAAGCATGACCTTTTAGAATATTATTTTTATTCTTGGAGAAAAAATTCCATATAGTAGAACCTTTGATGAAGTTTTCCTCATATAGGAAAGCCAAAGGAGGGATGTTATGGAGATATTTAACATAGAAAATGTTGGTCTATTGATTAACATCTTTAATAAATCACCAACACAACTTGGTGACAATCACTTTGTTCATGATTGAAAATTTCTTGATGCCTAATCCTCCAAATGATTTTAGAAGACAAGCCTTCTTCCAATCCACTAAATGGAATTTAAACTTATCCTCTACCCCCATCCATAGGAATCACTTTAGATTTTGTCAATTTTATTTTGAATTTTCTTGGGCATTTTAAACACAGACATAAGATAAATGGGGATATTCTACATAACACTATTTAGTAGGACAACTTTCCTTACCTAGGATAGAAGAACACCTTTCTAGCCATCTAGTTTTCTTTGGTATCTCTCTATGAGAGGGTTCCAATGCTCCTCCTTTAATTTACCTTTAAACATTGGCATACCTAGGTAGGTATATGGTAATTACTTGATATTGAAATTAAGAATACAATCAATTTTGAATTGAAGTGGCTCTGAAGTATTGAGTAATAAAAGATAACTCTTCATGAAGTTAACCAATTGCTTAGAAACCTCATCATATCAAATGAGATTGTTTTTTAGCTTCTTGGATTATCTAATTGAGACAGTAGCTAAAATGACCATATCATCAACAAAATACTGATGAAGGGAAGGCTAAATTTTAGATGCCAATTTGAACCCTTTCAAAACTTCATTTCTAAGTGGATCTAGGAGGTTCCTACTCAAGGATTCAACCATGATGATGAATAAAAATGGATATAATGGATCAACCTATATTATGCCTCATTCACTCCTAAAAAACCATCTATAAATCCATTTTTGATAATACATAACATGGTTGAGGAAATGAATTTATGTATCAACATATTACTATGTTTATTAAATCCAAATTTGTGTAACACCAAAGCAAAAAAAACCCCAGTCCACTCTGTCATTGGCTTTAGCCATATCAAATTTGAAAACCATTTCCACTTTTTCAATTTATTTCATGGAATGAATAGTTTCATGCATGACCAAAATGCCATCTTGAATTTGTCTACCTAAGACATAACCCCCTTGATTGATAGAAATAATTTTGCCCATCAAAGGTTTCAATCTCAT
>JARHVA010001547.1:0-135000 GCA_037957365.1 Torreya grandis | reverse complement strand
AATTATTTCTTATTTTCATAGGTTAACTTAGTATAAAAGGTGGAGATATGGTTATAAAGTGAAATAGATAGGTTTTATATATTTTTGCACATATTGAGCATTCAATATTACACATGAAGATAGTTTTTAACTAGGTGTAGTGACATGTGCTAAAATAGTGAGGCACATTTTATAGGGATAAATTTGGTAGAAGACATATGTATTCATCCTAAAGTAGGTGTATAAATATTGATAGAGTCATCTAGGTAGATATAGAAACATAATTCCTAATTTGAGTGACTCCTTATATTTCAATTTATTTCCTTCATTTCTTAGTTTTGAAAGTAGATAAAAGAAAGTGAGTATTAGGGTGTGTGGATGAATACCTAGTATAATGCATGAATTAATATAGATGAATGTGAGAACTAATCTTTGGCTAGGGAGGACTACCTGTAGAACACAAGAAAACTAGAAGAAAATTTTCTAGATGGTATGTTGAGTTGATTACCTAGCATATGCTAGATCCAAGAATCACAAGGCTTTTTTGGAGGCTATCAATCTACTTATAAGACAATTTAGTTGAAAATGATATAATAAATATGATTGCATTTAAATGATAATAAAGTAAATACATAGGAAAATGAACAATGTACCTATTTGATAAATGATATGACATGATGTAAAAATGTACCAAGGTTAGGTCTAGAGGATGTGGGTAGGGTCTACAGATAGGTCAGAATCCAAAAGAAGGTCTGGTAAGGTGTGGGGAAGGATAAAATAAAAAACTATTATTATTATTTTTTGATAGTGACCAGTAACAATCAGGATGACTGATGATGGTTATCCTGACTGATGATGGTTATGTGATCAATGATGGTTGCTATAACTAGTGATATCTATATTAACCATCATGATTACCTATGGGAGAATGGGTAAAAGGGCTAAAATGAAAGTAAGGGGATGTGGCTAATTATAAAAGGGTAAAATAGGGGTTTTTTAGGGTATGTGAAGATGTGTAGGTGAATATATCATAACAACAAATTATGATAAAGGGGTGAAAATACCAAAAATAAAGGAAAGATGTCAAGTGGATGATAGTTGAAATCTAAAGAAGGTTGAACACCATAACAATATTCTTAACTCAAAAAGTCATGTGGACAAATATTTATGGTCTTGGATCCCTACACAAAGATAAAAAGAGAATCTAGATGAAAATATATAGATCTATAACCCTCCCAAGAGACCTATATTTATAGTATAAAACTACTAAGTAAGAGATGGAGGCTTGATCAAAAGTTTCTAAGTTGGGAGGATAAAGATGCCTATTTTCATTTATTTTTAAAAGCTAGTTTTAAAGAAAATTTCCATTTTGGAGAGTTTTATTCTTGAATAAAGTTGGCAATGCTTTTAAAACTTAAGGCAAGGTTTATGACCATAACCGTCGATGGTTAGGGTCACCCATCGATGGTTACCCTAACTAACAATGGTCAAGGGACACAAGAAAATAGGTGAAAAAGGCCTAACTTAAGTGATATGTTTGGAGGGTGTTTTGACATAATGAAGTCAAAAATAGGTGCTAGTAGGTTTGGTGGGACCATAGGTCAAGATGACATCAAAAAATATCATCATATGGTTTTAAAGTGTTTACATTTTCCCCCTTTTTATTATGTATCTTTAAGCAAGCTACAAAACAAAAATAGGCAATTGGGCAAGGTCTAGGTGTTGTTTCCCCAAGTGTGGGAGGGAGGAGGTGTTCCCCCTTAAATCAAGGGTTAATGAGGTATGAGAAAATTGAGTTAGGGTTTGATAAAAGGCAAAATGGAGGTCACAATATTGGTGACACTACCACACGTAGAGTGAAATAAAGTAAGAAAGCTAAGAACATGCGATGACTAACATTTTGATGTTGGGATCACTAAGGTTGGGTCCTAAGATAAGTGAGAAAGTAAACAATCCCCAATATTGGGCATAGTTGATTAGGTCATTCTCATCAGGCATCCTAGAAAGGCTGGGTGTTTACTTAGGTATTCAAGGTAAGAAGTACACTTGAGAAAAACACAAATGGTTAGGTCATGCTCAAGGTGGTATATGATGAAAAAGGTCCAACATGGAAAAATTGGTCTAGGTAGTCATTATGACCAAAGAAAGGTCATTACAAGGTGTGTGAAGAGGTGGGTACCAATGTTGAGGTTGGTGAAGGTAAATAGGACTAGTTACTAGTTACGTAGGGAGTGACCAAGATGACTCTTAATGCATGAGTCAAGAGGATACTTCTTACATAGTCCAGTGGATAATTAATCTAATATGGACTTCAGGCCTAATGTCATTCTTGGTGTTGGGGAGAAGGGGAATCTCGATGAGGTAAGAAATGGGTTGCCCCATGTGGAGGTAGGTCAAGAGTCTTGGTGAGGGGACAAGAAGGAAAGAAAAAAGTTTAGAAAGCTAAGCCCTAACTATCAATGATCAGGGTTAACCAATGATGGGTAGATGATCGGTGATGGTTAGGGTCCACTATCGAGGATGTTAGAACTAGTGATGGTTAGGGATAACTATCGATGATTATCTAACAGTTGATGGTTGGGTCAAAACCCTAAAACTATAAATAAAAAGTCAATGAGGGACCAATTTGTTTACGTTTGTAAATTAGAAATTTGTGATTTGTGTGCTCATAGTGGTGGTATGAAGAGTGTCCTATAGTGGAGTGTATTAATGAGTTGGTAAGAGGATATTAATGGTGGAAAGAGATGGTGGGGTTGAGATAGATGTTGGAGGTGGTGGGGGATAAGTTGCAAGACACGAACTAAGGTGGTAGCACCAATCATAAAATGAGGTAGGTTATGTCTTATATTAGAAGTGAATTATAATGTGTGAATTAAAGGTAAAAAGATAATTATGTAGGCTAAATTAGGGAACTATGGGTTTTGAGGTTAGGCACTAGGGTTTTTCTATGTCTAGTGTTTGATTACAAGATTATATGTTTAGGGGGTGTATTTTTTATAGAGAGGTAGGTAGGAATGTGGAATGGTGGAGAGAGTATGTTGTGGGTGGTACAAAGGGAGTTAGGGTTTTTTAAGAGGTCAAGGGGTCTAACCACATCATTGATAGTCACCTAATAGTTACTTTTGATGGTTGGAGCCAATCAGTGATGGTCGACTAGAGGGAAAAATGACCCCAAAGATACCATAAATGGTTTGGGATAACTAGAGATGATTGGGTTAAGATGGCCAAGTTGGGGTGGATGGGTGATAGGTCAAGGTGTAGGTGTGAGTTATGTAGGTTAGGGGAGGAGTTGGGTTTGGGACGAGTTGGATTTAGTTGAGGTGAGGAGAGTTGGGGTAGGACTGGGATAAGAGGTGAGTTGGGATGGAAGGTGAAGGTGAGTTGGGATGAAGGAGAGGCAGAGGTGGGGGGAGGGAAATAGGTAAAATTGGGCTAGGTTAGAAATAGGTAAAGTTGGGTTAGGTGTGTGTGTGTGTGTGTGTGTGTGTGTGTGTGTGTGTGTGTGTGTGTGTGTGTGTGTGTGTGTGTGTGTGTGTGTGTGTGTGTGTGTGTGTGTGAGTGGAGGTGGGAGAATAGTACATGGGTTTATTTAAGAGTTGAAGTTGATATGAAACAATTTAGAGGTAAATGTGGGTCTAGGTACTATAGTAAAAGGTGGGGTCAACTAGATAATAGGGATATAAAGGAAATCAAGGGAAAATAGTTGTTATGTGTATAGGTAATTAATATAGTGTAGGTTCCTAATTTAATTTGTGATACATATCTTATTATAGGCATGGGAATACATCTGATTATGAGATCAAGTGCTTGAGATGTTTGTAGAGGTGAAGGATATAATTTCAATGGAGGATTGACACCACATGGAGTATGTGAGTTTTAGAGTGATGCACCACTATCAACACTTACCTAGAGTTGCCATGATGATAGTCACCCTCATTAAGAGATGGGAATCAGTGACTAACACTTTATGGTTATCGATAGGAGAGATGAACATCTTATTAGAGGATGTTCATTAGATCACACATCTACCCATTCATGGTGATCCCATATAACATATAGAGGGGGATGAGATCGATGAGTGTTTGGAGATGATATATGGGGATGATGTAGGTGTGGCATAGTTTCATGTCAGAGGGTTCAACATTAGGCTACTATACCAAAGAGCTCCATGAGAGAGATATTTACTAACTGTGTTGTAGTTAGTAGTTGTTATTCATTACCAGATTTATTTAGAGGGAGATATCCTAGCATGTTGTTGGGGGTTTTGGTGGAGTTTTTTTTGGGTGGAGTTATGTTTAGGTGAGCATAGGTTTTATTGGTGTAGATACATAGAAAGATATGGGGGTTTAGGGCACACAATAATTATGGTATCAGTATGTGATTTGTAATTCACTACTGGCTTTATGAGCACATATAGGTATTGAGACATTGGGCCTTTTGATAGAGGGATTCTAGTTGATAGATTATGTGGTTGGATTTTACCGATAGAGGAGAGATGGGGCCATGATAGGTGATTGTGGTGGTTTGAGAGACATTTATTGGTTTAGAGGAGCCTTAAAGAGTTTAGTTCTTAGGGACATTGTCTAGATGCCATATCAGATGTGGCCAATATGGGTTGGGTATAGGTATCATACCTTATCTTTGTAGAGCTAGAAGTGGGCCTATGGGAGGTGAGATGGTGAGATGGAGTGTATCCCATTTGAGTAGGTGCAGTGACAATTTAGGTTGGTGTAGGGTATCCCTCATGATTTTATATGATATAGGAGGGAGGATGTAGATTTTTATTTACCAGAGCTGTAAGCACAAGAGGAGGAGCTGAATCACAAGTAGTTGCCTCTAAGAGATTGGGATGATGCAGGTTGTAAAACTAACTATCCTACCTTGTTTTAGGGGAGGTATATATCTATTGATTTTGGTATCAGAGATGGGGATCAATGGGCAATGGATGTGGACCCAACACATGTACTAACACAAGGAGATCCATAGGTAGGTAGTAGTGATGTTAATAGTAGCATAGGCCTAGATTACTATGTTATAGGAGAAACCTACCATTCTTTAGGGATATATTACCACTCTGTAGGGATAATTGGGAGGAGTGATAGTATAAAGAGACTAAGTGTAGGCATAGGTCACCATTTTATAGGGTTAAGTGGACACTTTACAAGGTCAGGTAGCTAGTTTATAGGGATAGACTATGTCAGTGACAAGAGAGTGAGATAAGGTGAGGGCCTCACTTGATGTAGTGACATAGGAGAGAGACTCTCTATGGTGAGTAGATGGAGGAGTAGTGGCACTACCAAGTTTTATGACATAGGTAGGTATTTAGTGGCCATATAGGAGTTGTACTATTATGAGGGCATTGTGTTAGCACAATGTCCTAATGAGACATGATGGGGAGAGTACCAAGTCAAACTGGTAGGTAGAGTAGTGATTATATCCCTAGGTCAGTGGGTGATGATAGTTGGTAAGCTGATAGGGCCTCCACTTGGGATAGGTATAGGTGCTAGTGGTTCTAATTCAAGTGCTCTAGGGTCATGAATAGAGATATTATGTGATTTATTTTGATATTTTGACATCGACCTACATGCTGAGATGCAAGATGTATATGTGACCAATAGATATTTTCATTTATTGACACACGCACACACACACACAAAAGAGAGAGAGAGAGAGAGAGAGAGAGAGAGAGAGAGAGAGAGAGAGAGAGAGAGAGAGAGAGAGAGAGAGAGAGAGAGAGAGAGAGAGAGAGAGAGAGAGAGAGAGAGAGAGAGAGAGAGAGAGAGAGAGAGAGAGAGAGAGAGAGAGAGAGAGAGAGATGTGTGTGTGTGTGTGTGTGTGTGTGTGTGTGTGTGTGTGTGTGTGTGTGTGTGTGTGTGTGTTTTGAGATGAGTTTATGTTTTTCATACTATATGAGATGAATATTTATGTAGGATATCTATGATGTTGATGATTATTTTTCATAATTTAGGCATGTGATTCTAATTTATGGTATGGTGATTATAAAATGATGTTGTGATTTGATTGTGATTCAATGTTTATTCATGTGGAAGTCTTGATTATGACACTCTTTTATTGATGGTATTACTTATGATGTCATTTACATATGATGATGATTTTTTGATGAGTTAATCATAATATAATTTTGTATGTTCATTTTGATGTTATGGTTTATGGATTATTGGTTAATGATTTAAAATGTTAAGATAACCAAGGGGGAAAATGTTAAATAAAACGTGATGTTTGGTTAATGATTTACAATATTAAATAAAATGTGATGTTTGGTTAATGATACGAGGTATGGGTGTGGCTTAGGTAAGGGTAATATTTACATCCACATGTTTGGATAAGACAAGGAGCATGGTGCCTTTTGCTAGTGAGAACCAAAAAATAAAAATCCATATATGGACCAAATTAATGAACACAAATCCATCAAATGTTTTGTAAGAGTGTGTTTTATTAAGAAAACTAGTATCTTAACCACTTCATGCCAAGTAAGATCATAATCCCTTAGATTAATTATTAGGTGATAGGTATGGATTTGAATCAGTGGGTAGAGGAAAATGGAATCTATGGGTAGTGGAGTGATTGGCTTTTCCATAGGTGACTAAAGAGCCCTAGCAGAGAAGTCCATGCCATTGGTATGTTGTATAATGATGTGTAGAATGATCAATGTGGGAAGTCTACTTGTGCTATAAAAGTATATTACAACTTAATTATATAGTAGGTAGACTAATTGATACACGAAGTCTACAATCAACAGATATAAGAGCTGATTATGGCTTACTAATTTTTTATTTTTCTTTATCACTTTGATGTTATAAGTTGTTAAAGCTGATCAATACGGGATGCTTCTAAAGGATATTCATTTTATCCATCCTTTGAGGGAGTGGTCTGAGATTTTATTTTGGCATAGCTATCCTTTAAGGGAGCAATCTACTTTAAACAAATTTTGATTTGATGTGGTAGCTATCCTTCAAGGGAGCATTTTGCTATTCATTTTTAAAGTATGGATATATTTTAAACTCAAATTAGGCATGGACAAGTCTATTTAGGTTTGAAATGTCTACCCATGTAGAAGTAAGGTCTAGACATAGATGGTTCATTAGAGGAAGTGGTTTTGAGAAACAATTGACCATGGGATGTCATCTATTAAAAGATGAAAAGTATCCATAAGAACCATGCTATGGGTAGAGCCTAAGTACCCATTTTTAAGGTTAGGTTATTACTATGATAGATGAGTCACATGGTTATATATAATCAATTGATCTTAAAAGAGATAGAGAATAAGGTTAGTGATCTAAGGGATGAGCTTAAGTGAGGCACAAAAGTATGGTTGAACCTTGTTTTAACAATGAGAGAGATGCAAATGAAATGCATTGATGGGTTTAGGCTCTAGCATATGCTTGAGAGAGGACAAGTGATAAGCACCTGATCTGTACTTATGGGTTATAATGTAGGGTCATAACTAGTTAAAAACAAACTTGCCATTCTTGGTCTTTTCCATGTTAGTGACATGTTGAGTTTCCTTGAGGAAAAGATCTTTGATATTGAATTCTCATATTTTTAGATGTTTATTGTATGCTTATTTTATACACTATTAATAAATGTGAAGATGATTGAGGATAGCTAAGTATTGTTCATCAAGAATTTCTTAGAAGGCTAAGCGTTCTTGATGATAGTCACTTTCAAAAAAAATATCATACAAGGATATGTGGAGAGATGGAATTTGGACTTCAAGAGGTAGAACAAACTCAGCTCTAAAGATGAGAGAAAATGGTGTAACACATGTAGTAGTTTGAATAATAGTGTGGTAAGCCCATAAGTCAAATGAGATATGGAGGTGCCAATCCTTGCCTGAAGCACTGACTACCTTAGTGAGTATTTTAATGAGAGGTTTGTTGGAATATTCAGCCTATCCATTGGCTTGTGGATGATAAGGCAAAGAAAATCTTAGATTGATACCAAAATCATCACAAATCTTTAGACATTTCTATTTTTAAAATATTTTCATTATTAGTGATGATTTTGTGAGGAACATGTAGACAACAAAATCGTGTCTAACCCTTGGTCATCCTCCCCCTTTGGTCCATTCCTAACCCATTCTTAAACCATGCACTTACTAATTTAAAATAATAATAATTTATTATTAATATCCTCCCCTTTGACACATCACCTATAACACCTCATCTGACACCTCACCTTGGACTATTTCCCACCCTATGACTCACCCAAGACCTATTCCTACTTCTTTCTAACCGCCTAACCAACTCTCGTGCGTATTTAGCCCAACCTTCAACAATTCTCCAATGGATCATGCACTTGGCAGATGGAGAACGGGCTTGGTGGCTCTTTTACTTGTTCTCCACCCACTGATGTCGGTCAAATGTTGGGCGACACCAGCAGGATCACCGACGTTGGTTTTACTTAAACCAAATTTCTAACCTTTAACGAACCTAATCACAAATTGTTAATCTCGAGTGAGCTAATCACGAATCTCAAATCCTCTTCCTGCAAAACAAATTTATCATGTGCTCTTGCTTTCCAGTGCTCTAGCTTCTTGTTTTCTTGTAGGGATCAGCATTCTTGACAACATTTTCTAGGCACTGAGGTCTTGCATCAGAGATTCTGCATAGGGATTGCATGATATCTCCATCACCAGTGGCAACGGAAACACAGCTTCTGCACCTTTGCCAACTTGTGTCACAGCTAAGTATTTGTACTATTTTTATTTCAATGTCATTTCAAATATATTAGCATTCTGTCTACTGTCTATTCCAAGCATCCTTGACCCAACCTTCTCTGTTCTTCTCGGAGAGGCTGAAAAGCCTTCTCTCACCTCTTATTCCCTTTTCTTTGCCTCTGACACCCATTTAGTCTCTCTTTAGACAACACCCTCTGTCTAATCAACTCAGCACAAGCTATCAGAGACCTACAGACCATCTTAAGACCAATCTGATCAACCTGACTAAATTGCTTCCCGAAAAGGCTAAAAGGCCTTCTTCCTACTCCTTACCCCCTTTTTTGACAACATACCCTCTGCCTTAGTTCTTATTAAAGATTCTATCTACTATTTTACCATCCCACACAGACCCTTAGACCCTCAGACGAAGCCTTAGTCCATTTTGCAGACCAAGACCAGACCTATAACTCATCCCTGACTATTACCCCAGCTGACCTCGTCCATTCCCCCTACCGATGTCGACATCCTAATCGATGTTGGTGACCTTCATGACCGACGCCGACAATATCACCAATGTCAGTGACTGTGCAAAGCAAATCCTAGCTTATCAGGTACACATTTGCTTTTAGTTCTTTCTTTTCAGTCTTTTATTATTTCTCATTTATGTCTCTGTCATATTCTATTTTAAACAGTGGACTGTCATCCTCCAAGAAGCCTTAGCGCTTCTAGGACCAAGCTTTTGCTTGGCAGTCCACCCTTTTGTCATCTAACATTTTTTGTGTTTTAGTGTCTTTCTCTTTCAGGTGTCATCCTCCACAACCAAAGAGGAGTTCTCACTATCATCTAAATTTTGGTGCGCACGACTATATCTAGGTACATACAAGCCTTAGACCTTTTCTCTTAGTTTCTTAATTCTCTCTTTGAATGTAGAAAGCAAAAATAGCATAGAAACATTTTGGTACGCCCAGTGGGACCCTTAGGGCCTTCCTTGGGTTCCTTTCCTTCTTTTTTCATTTAGGTGCATTAGGTTTCTCCCTCTTCACCTCTTTCTTCTCTTCTAAAAGACATCATAAGCACGAATAAAAAGAACTTTTCTTTCTTTTCTTGCATTTTTAGACTAGTCAAAAATCATATTCTTCAACCCTTTTTCAACTTGTTTTCATTCCAACTTAACATTTCGACTTGGGGCTTAAAATACATTGCATTCCATTTCTGCTTGCTTGCATTTCTTAGTCCACACTTAGTAATTAATAACCACATATTGAATTAATCGTAGTCCACTTGATGTTACACAACCAAACCACGTGCACTAAATCAAACATCAAACTTGCCTGAGACAAGGCCTGACTGGGATTTCATCACCCAGCGGATACCTTACCTGTCCCAATGATCCTACTTGGATTTCACCACCAAGGGGAAAGCCCACTCTATTCTCTGGCAGAGTCTAATCTATAGGGGAAGTATATTTTGGCTAAGCGAGACTAGCTTACCACTGGGATTGTGAAGTGATGGGAGCTTGCTCCTTAGCACCAGGCCAAGTACGGAACCTAACACAGACTTTTGAGCACCTAAACAAACCTAAAACCATCCATAGACTACCTCTTCTAGGACCCTTCTAACAGCCAACCTCCCCAAACATCACTTTAAGGCATAAGGCACATGAGCTTAATAATTTATTTCTAGGGATTTAACGCTTAGGCTCTGCTTGTGTTCTTCATCTTTTCTATTCTTATCTGCTTGTTTGAGCTAGTGAGGATGTTCTTCTTCTTTTTTTTCCAAAAACTCTCAAGTCTTTTGGGTTTCTAGAAAACATAGTCATCGGCATCAGTTTTACCATCGACATCAGCCACCTTTTATTGTCGGCATCGATTATCTGACTGACGTCAGCCATCTTTCTCACCGACATCGGTTTTCCAACCGACGTCGGTCTCTATCACAGTTCTTTTTTTTCAAAACAACAACCTTAAAACCCACCCCTTTTTCTATCAAAACCCCATTCTGAGTTTTTGAAACTAAAAAAACACAGTTTTTTGAAACCTGACCCTTTCTTGCCTTGAATGGTTTTGACACGCAGTCAAACCAAGGCTCTTCTTGACCATGCGAGGCAATAACCACTTCCACCTTCACCATCTATAACTAGTTCTATAATGGAGTTCCACTCAGAGACTAAAAGAACTCCTACTCGCCCAACCCCGCCCCAGAATCCTATTGTCCCAGAAGGGGACCAAGATTTTGCACGATTCTTGGACCTCAACGTCAAAGCCTTGCAGCACTATCTTGTGCATAGCCAAACGCGAGACTCCCTAGGCAACCCAATCTATGAGATGCCGACTTCCTTAGTCGAGACAATGATCACATCAATAGTATCTACAATTCAACCTATAGACAATCAAGCCAACACCTCGACTAATAACCCAACCGTGTCCTACCTTCAAAATTTAGCCTCTCCTTCTAGACTTACCTCCATGGGGGTTCCGATACCCACTCAACCTCAAAATACTCAACCAAATCCTACACCTTTCCAAAACCTAGTGGTCTCTATCCCCCTACTCTTGCACCTATCAACACAAGAGTAAATGTCTACCCTTCAACAAGTGTGGCCACTCCTCAACCATCTTGGACGGCCCCTATCCAACTTGTGCCTACCAACCCCATAACACAAGTGCCCTTGGCTTCAACTTCTACCCCGATAAATAGCTACCCATATGTTGCGTCTACACAAATGCAACCAACCATGTCATATGCCCCTCTCAATATCTTTCAAGCGCCTTATAATCTAGGGGGTGCTCCACCTGCCAATCCATCAACAGATATCATCAAAATGCTAATGGATAAGATGTCTAGCCTAGAGACCTCTGTTTCTGGCTCACGCAATGCTCTCTCATATGAGCAAATTTGTAATGATCCCATTCATCCTTCTGTCTCGATCAGGCCATATCCCAGCCAGTGGGAACTTCTTAAATTTTCTTGGTTTCAAAGCAAAGAAGACCCACAACAGCACTTACAGGCATTCAGACATGCCTATTACCTTATTACCCATGATAATGCATTGCTTTTACGCATGTTTCCTATGTCTCTCTCTAGTGCTGCACTTGACTGGTACAACTCTCTTGCCAGCCATTCCCTCTTCACATTTACATAGCTGGCCCAGCTCTTTCTTGATCACTTCTCCATCAACATCACCAAGAAGGTCTCGATCATGGACCTCTATTCTATCTGCCAATTCGAGGATGAATCCATAGCTGACTTCGTTGCTCACTAGAGAGGCCTCATCAATCAACTCTCCTTTTCTTTACCCCAACCCGAACTTATTGAACTTTTCTCCCGAGCCTGTGCCAAACATATTTCTTCCACCTTACGGGTTCAGACCTTTCGCACCTTCGACGAAGCCTTCACGATGGCCTGCAAACTTGAATTACGTGCCATCGATGAGAATAAAGTCAAGTTGCAGAGCAAGAATCCCAACTCTAAGATCAATGACTCCTCTTCTTCTAAACCTTCATCATCCAATCCTAAGTCTAAAGCTTCAGCTAACACTATGGTCATTAGACCTTCGTCCTCTTCAACCAATCAGCCTAAGCCATCCACATCTCAGAGCACCACCTGCCAATTCTAGTAGAGATATGTATAACGACAGTATACTCCTCTCAGAGAATCATACGTGTCTGTGCTAGAAAAACTTGTTAGATAGGGGGTTCTCAATCTCCCCCAGATCTGACCACCTCCACAATTTGATCCCTCATGCACCATCCCTGCATGGTATAGGGAAAACAACTTCTATAATTACCACTGTGTCAAAGGTCATGACACGAGTAACTGTAAGACCTTTAAAAACATAATCCAAGACATGCTTGAAAAGGGTGACCTCATCCTAGACAATCCCAATGCACCTCCTAATCAAGGCATTGACATCTTCAAGCAACCATTCCCCAATCATCCACCGACCCAAAACAATGTCCAGGCCTTGATTGACAACACTCATGAACACAACATTCGAATAGTCAATACGGTCTCACCCTTCATCCCTGACCAACCTCAAGAGGTTAGTCCATCTATCATTCCATCACGTGTGGATGAACCTCTTTCCCTGGTTATTTTTTCATCAACCTCTCTCATCTTGGAGGACACCTCAGCCTTATCGGCACCACCGGTCTCACCATCCTCCTTCCTACTACCTATGGAAGACCGTACCCTTCCTACTCCTTGACCGCAAGTGGAGGGCACCATCATCCCTGCCCTTTACCCACTTGAGGAGCCACATTCTCTAGTTCCTTCTCCACCAAGAGAAGAACCTGACTCTCCATATTCTTCGACCAACGACAATCTAGTTATAACTCCCACACACCTTGGGTCTGAGACTACTGCCACACCTAACACATTTTCAGCCCCGTAACCACTCACATCTTCTCAAGGACCCAAACCTCATCCAACATCTTCTCAACCATTTTCTCAACTAGTGGAGAAAATTAAACTTCTCCCTTCAAGGAAAGTGGAGCATTAAGGATTGTGGGAGTATCTTAAAGCTCTTCAACATCCCCGTGCCCTCTCGTCTCATGCTGCCAATCCTCCCAAGGTAGAATCTCCCAAGACTCTCAACAAAGACTAGACTCTTGCTTCTAAACCTACATCTACCCCATCTAAACTGATCAAGTCACTCGGCATTCACCCTGTCTCTACCCTCACTCACCCACAAGTGAAGGTGGACTTAGACCAGACCTCAACCAATAGTAGTCTTCCAACCAAGTCGAAGAAGACTACCAGACCAAAGAAGTGAACCCCTCCTCCACCGTCAACATTACCCTCCATTTTAGGCCCTCATCCTTCTACCCTAATCAGAGTTCTCCCTAATCTGACCCTTAACCAAAACAAATTACCTCCATTACTTCCTTTGCCAACCATAAGTCTACCCCCTCTCAAAAATTTGGCACCTCTCACAAAGAAAGTGCCGTCTTCACATGTGGCTGCACCACCAACCCAAAAGGTGGTACAGAAGCCTTCTTCAACACCTCCCAAGCAAAATTAACTAGCGCTTCATGCATCAACAAGCATAGACCCCTTAGTAGGTTCATATGCTTTGATATTACGCCAACTTTTGCAGACTTCTAGCATAACCCTTCCATCCATCAGGCCTTTCCAACCTCTTGGGTCCAAGCCTTCCTAGTTCAACGATACGAAGATTTGCTTATACCATCGTATGCCAGGACATGATATCGAGACTTGCTATGCCCTTAAGGCTGTCATTCACCACTATATGGATAAGGACACTCTTCTCCTTGAGGACACTCTTGATCGACCCTCGATGCCTTCCCATCCAACCTCTTCAACCACATCAACATCTCACCAGCAGGCCATGACCCCTTCTTCACCTCCTATCTTCGAAATTAATGCTATCCACATAGCCACTAGGTCACAAAAGGATAAGGCAAAAGAAAAAGCTGCTATTCCTTGGACCTATCCTTTTGTCCAGTTACCTCAACCACCAAAACCCAATATTTCCATCTTAGGTGCATCCCAACCCCCTTCTTCAGATGCAATTAAAGACTCTATGATAAAACAACTTCACTAAACGCCCATGAAGATAACCTTATATGACCTTATCCAAAGCTCCCCCCAGCATTGTCAAGCTCTAATCAAAGCCTTACAGGCAGCGAAGGTCCAACCTGAAGACCCTCAACCACTAGCCACCCTAGTCCATTATTTATCCCCTGTCGCCTCTATCACTTTCAGTGATTTTAAAATTCCTACCTCTACCTTAGAAGATCAAGACGCTGCTCTTTTCATCACAACCTATGTTGATCAGACACGTATTAAGCACATTATGATTGATGGAGGTGCCATCATTAATATCATTTCTACCCACGCCTTTGATCAATTGGCTCTTCCCAAGAATTACGTATCGAAGACCCACGCAATCCTTAGATCCTTTAATGACACCACCACTAACACTATTGGCACTATTGTCCTCCATATTCGCGTTGGCCCACACACAATCTTGGAGCTCTTCTACATCATTGAGGGATAATTCCAATATAACATGCTATTAGGATGACCCTGGATCTGCGCCATGGCTTGCATCCCTTCAACACTTCACCGTTGTGTCAAATTTGAACATGATGGACAAGTCCATGTTATTCCTACCAACCCATCCCCTTTCAAGACTTGTAACACAACCTATCAACCAAATGACATTCTTATTCCTCTCAAGGCACCAACCCAAACATCATCTCCATCTGCGGAAGCGTTAAGTAGTATGCAAACAATGGTTGCCATCACATCACCTTCTCAAGCGACAACCAAGGACCCCATGGACAATATCTTCCAAAGACTTTCACTTCGAGAATATCGCTTACTTACCCTAGACATATTTTAGACTCCTCAAGAGTATGGACAACTTCATCAAAGTCCAATTTATGACTGTCGAATTGGAATGGTCATTCCTTATGGTCCTCCTAGCCTTCGAACCAATCTCGTCTATGGGGGGCTAGATCAAGCTCCTACTGACGGGAATCCTTCCTCCTCACCTCAATTATTCACATCTGATTTCTCCTTTCTTGGCAACCCCACCTTTGCACATACCTACCTTTATAGGTGTGCATGGAAGGGTTTTGGCTTTGGGCGCTACGAACAAGGCTCCCATCGGCCTATTGAACCACCCAATGACGATAATGCCAAAAAATGATATGGATTGGGTTTCCAAGAACCCACTGAGGCTTCCACAAACCTTTGCCATGAATCCACCATCGACCAATCTCATCCAGACTCGCCTATTCTTCCATCCTCACCTACGGAGTCGGTGGTTTCCATCCCTCCTAGTTTTTTTCTTGCATAAACACCATCCACTTGGAACCCCTAACCTATCAACTCAATGGGGTTTCCAGGTCTCTCCCTCTCGTTTATCCCAATATGATAGACGATGAATCGACAACCATCAACACTATCCACTACATAGACGATGATGCCATTCTCACCTACATGGGTGCCGATGACTCTTTTATTTAGTGCTCCCTCCCTTCTAAAATGCAAGTTATGTTAAACGAATCAACCATTGACATTAACCTTCCATCTTCTGATGTTCCTCACATCTTAAAGATTGGTCAGTCTTTAGATGCCTAGGAGTAGATCGACTATACCACATTTCTTTCAGAAAATAGCAAGGCCTTTGCTTAGACCTACGGTGACATGCCTGGAATTGACCCTAACATTGTCATCCATAACATTGTCACAAACCCAGAGGCTAAGCCTATTAGGCAAAAGCTTCATAAAATGCATCCTCATGTTGCACTTCTTGTCAAAGAGGAGCTTCAGCATCTTCTCTTTGTCTCTTTCATCCAACCCATTGATTATCCATAGTGGGTATCAAACATCATTCCTGTTACCAAAGCAACTGGGGGGATCCAAATTTGCACAAACTATCGTGACCTCAACCTGGCCTATCCTAAAGATGACTTTCCTCTTCCCAATATTGACCAACTTGTTGATCTCACAGCCGGTCATGAGATGTTATCACTCATGGACGTGTTTTTAGGATATAACCAAATCCTGATTGCACCAGAAGATTAGCACAAGACCACCTTCATCACCCCATGGGGGACTTTCTGCTATCGAGTCATGCCTTTTGGCCTAAAAAATGTGGGTGCCACATATCAACGTGTCATGACTTACATTTTTCACGATCTCCTCCATAAAATCATGGAGGACTATGTAGATGACCTGCTTGGCAAGTCTAAGCTTCATCGTGACCATTTGACTATCCTCAAGATCATCTTCTCTTGCCTTCTTTAGTACAATGTCTGCCTTAACCCCAAGAAATGCGTCTTTGGGGTCCTCTCAAGAAAACTCCTGGGGTTCATCGTTTCTCTTCATGGCATCGAGATAGATCCCACCAAAATCCGTGCTATCCTCAAGATGCCACCTCTGACCAATCTCAAGCAGCTTCGTAGTCTGTAAGGGAAGCTCTAGTCCATCCACCGCTTCATTTCACAACTTTCTGACCGCTGCCAACCCTTTCATCATCTCCTCAAGAAGGACATCTCATTTAAATGGGATAAGGACTGTCAAGAGGCATTTGAATCCCTTAAAAGATATTTGGTCTCTCCACCAGTCCTCATTCCACCTAAAGATGACCAACCCTTCTACCTCTACATCTCAGCAACCAACCATTTGTTAGGTGCCATGATCGTGCACCGAGACGAGCAACACCGTGAGCAAGCGGTTTACTACATAAGCCGAACACTTATCGACTATGAAACTTGATATACTCATACTGAGAAACTCTGTTTGGCATTAGTCTTTGCCACCACCAAGCTTTGTCACTATCTTCTCAATCACAAAACCTTTGTCATCACTCACACTGACCCTCTTAAATACATGCATTCCAAGCCATACCAAAACTAGCGTATGGCTCATTGGCTCATGCTTCTTGCTAAGTTTGACTTGGAATTTATCCAACAGAAATCTATAAAGGGGCAAACAATCACTGACCAACTAGCAAATGCCCCTCTTCCCGATAATCAACCTTCTTAGTGTGAGTTTCCCGATGAATCTATCGCCACTCTCTCGACTGATGACACATTCTACCAAATGATGATGTTCTTCGACAGCTCCAAATGTCAACTCGGTGGAGGTACGGGGGTCATCCTCATCCCACATGAGTGTGAGCCCATGCCCCTATCTTTCAAACTCAACTTTGAATGTACCAATAATATGGCCGAATACGAAGCCTTAATTTTGGGACTTCAAACTGCCCTTTCTTTAAGCATCAAGACCATCAACATCTTCGGTGACTCACAACTTGTCGTCAATCAAATCAATGGTTCATATCTTTGTAAAAATGAAATTTTACAAAGGTACAAGCACTGTGTTGACACCCTTCTAGCATCTTTCGACCATCACTTATTGTAGACTATTCCTCGATCTACGAATAAGTTTGCTAACACCATGGCTTCCCTCACCTCGCATATTCCTTCTTCATCATCCTCATCAAGAATTTATGTCATGGTACATCGTGTGCCATTGCCTTCATACATTTCCACTGACATCAACCTCATCCACACCATAGACTCTATTTCACAAGATGTATGGTATAAACAACTTGTGGACTATTTGGCTCATTCTATCATTCCTCCCAACCTCTCTAGTAATGCACGGCAGGCTTTCATCAAGCACACTGCTCACTATACCATGCTAGGGGGCCTTCTCTATAAAAGAGGTTTTGACGGCCTTCTTCTTCAATTTTTAAACTCCACTGAAGCCTCTCATGCTGTTAAACAAGCCCATGATGGGATTTGTGGCGGACACTTCAGTGGTAACTCGGTTGCCAAGCACATCCTTCACCTGGGTTATTATTGGCCCACTCTTCATCAAAACTGTAGCGATTATGTCCGGCATTACATCAAGTGTCAGCAACATGCTAATTTGCTTCATCTCCCTAGCCATGCCTTACAAGTTGCTCAAGATTTCTGGCCCTTTTCACAATGGGGCTTAGATCTCATCGGCGAGATTAACCCTCATTCGTCTCTTCATCATCAGTCCATCATCACTGCCACCGAGTATTTCACTAAATGGGTGGAAGCTATTCCTCTCGTCTCCACAAAAGTTGACAAGATTGTCAACTTCATCAACACCCACATCATTTGTCGCTTCGGTGTACCTCACAAAATCATTACCAATAACGGAAAGTCATTTAAAAAAAAAACTATCCAAAAACTTTGTGACTCCTTTGGCATTAAACTCAGTTTTTCTTCGCCTTACTACCCAAAAGCAAATGGGAAAGCCGAGGCTTCTAATAAAATCTTAACTAAAATTCTCATGAAGGTGGTCAACGACACTGGAAGGGATTGGCACATTCACATTCCCTTCGCTTTGTGGGCTTACCGCACTAGCATCTGAACCTCTACAGGTGCTACCCCATTCTCTCTAGTGTACGAAATAGAGGCTGTCCTACCTCTCAAAGTATAGATCCTGTCTCTTTGCATTTATCTGCATGACATTCTTTCTAATGATGACTTTCATCAAGATCGATTAGCTCAACTTGAGTTACTCGATGAACGTCGTCTTGCTGCCCTCAACCATCTCCATGTCTATCAAAATTGCATCAAATGAGCCTATAACAAAACTTTGAGAGAATGCGATTTTAATATCAGAGACCTCATCCTCAAAGAGAACCAACATGTGACCAATATGGAACAGAGTAAACAAGGCAAATTTGCTCCTAATTGGCTCAGACCTTATATCATCACGCACAAGTATGGATCAGGGACTTATCGTCTGTCTTCTCTTGAAGGCCGACCTGAACCTAAGGCCTTGCATCTATGACCATTCTACTATTAGTCGAGTACTCATCCACTTGACATTTAACTTGAGCTCATCCCTTGAGCAATCCCTATCCTTTTAATCCTCAATTCTTTCCACCCTTTTTCCCTTAACAGATCCTCTATAACCCTTTTATGATGTATGAATGCTTTGTCCTAATAAAAGGAAGCCCTTGACCTTCTATAGTCTTGTCCATGACTCAACATTCTGTCAAAAATAAATCAAGATGTCAAAATATCCAAGGTCACAAAATCAAATCAAAAAGCAGACTGCTCCCTCGAAGGACAACTATTCAAAAGCCCTTAAACATATATAAAGCAAAATATAGACCACTCCCTCGAAGGATGGCTATGACTAAATCTTGCTATAAACAACACTTTCTTAGAAGCTTCCCGCATTGATCAGCTTCACAAATGACCACCAAGCAAAGTGACATCTCTATGTGGACTTCTCACATTGATCAGTCCGCTCTCAAAAAAAAAGAAAAAGGGTCATGGACTTGGCTTGTAGTTGTCTCAGGGTCT
Organism: Torreya grandis; assembly: GCA_037957365.1. Taxonomy (NCBI): domain Eukaryota; kingdom Viridiplantae; phylum Streptophyta; class Pinopsida; order Cupressales; family Taxaceae; genus Torreya; species Torreya grandis. Next base: position 115,506 of record JARHVA010001547.1, on the reverse strand, counting down.
CCTATCAAAAGGGGCAAAGTTATCACTACTAACAAGGGGTTACCCTCTCCTCACATAATCATGCCTATCAACCCAACATACTCAAGGGATTTTGAGTTCACTTAATGTCAAAGTGATTCGATTACCTCTCTAACACAACCTATGGTCAATGATGCAATGCATAAATGGGGTTTTTGTTCTAACAACCCCTATCTATGCTATCATTCTGGTCTGTGTCAATGAAAGAGCAATTTGCCTTTCACTTTTTTTTCACACTTTGGTCACATTCAACCAAATCATTTTCCCAAACAAAACCAACCCAAACATTTTCAGACCACCAACATGACATTATGACATCATACATCATCATAAACCATTCACATAGTTTCTATGGACAACAATACACATAGGGACTATCGACCAGACACAATTTATGCTATGCATAAACCATTACTTGTTGAAGCATAAATAGACCCAATTCATTTTTAGCATACATCCATCACGAATATGGAAAATTGCTAGGGATGAAAGACCACTCGACCAATGTTGCAGAATACACCATCACACAATATGGAAAAGGCTGCAACACCATCTTATCCTCATCATTTCAACACATGACCAAAATCAACCACTTCAATCTTTTTCCTCCCTCTTGGGAGAATTACATTGGCCTGAGGCCCTGCCAACAGGGGCTATGTAGGCAGCACTCAATTGACATGGGGTCTTCTGAGGTTAGCTCGGCCATTCCTTCATCCATCCACCTTGACCAATGACCATGGAGATCGCGACTATCTCCTTCGACGATGACCACTTCCAAAGCGACTTTGCCTTGGTTATTTTTGCATGTATGCTACCTCATGAATGGTTAGCAAAATTGTGCACATATTTTTGACCCTCACAAGTATAGGATCGAAAGCTGGTTGATCCCCACTACTTATGACTTTTTTGTGTTTCTGGGAGCACTTCCTAAAGCCCGGGATACCTAGAACACAATGACCCATTGGAGCTTCAGCTTAGATTGAATCACCCAATCAGCTACGAATATATGTTGGGGCCCGATTACTTCAATTTTGGCACTCCTCGACCCTTGACTTGTGGTAATTTGACCTGACCATCTCATGAAGTGGTATGCATGTGCTCACAACTATTGCAGCATTCACACTCACCTTCTTTGTCCACTCTCTATCAAATCAGCACCTAACTTTAGGTTCCATTCCCTCAACTCCCACTTTGAGGGGGAATACCTCATCCCATTTGGTACAACCTTATCCCATACCTGGGGCAACCAACTCCTATTTTTGTCTTGCAATTCATCTAGAACAACCAATAAGACAAAAAGGGGCAAATGTAGACACCGAAATCGTGTCTAACCCTTGGTCATCCTCCCCCTTTGGTCCATTCCTAACCCATTCTTAAACCATGCACTTACTAATTTAAAATAATAATAATTTATTATTAATATCCTCCCCTTTGACACATCACCTATAACACCTCGTCTGACACCTCACCTTGGACTATTTCCCACCCTATGACTCACCCAAGACCTATTCCTACTTCTTTCTAACTACCTAACCAACTCTCGTGCATATTTAGCCTAACCTTCGACAATTCTCCAACGGATCATGCACTTGGCGGATGGAGAAAGGGCTTGGTGGCTCTTTTACTCATTCTCCACCCATCGACGTTGGTCAAATGTCAGCTGACACCGGCAGGATCGCCAACGTCAATTTTACTTAAACCAAATTTCTAACCTTTAACGAACCTAATCACAAATTGTTAATCTCAGGTGAGCTAATCACAAATCTCGAATCCTCTTCTTGTGAAACAAACTTCTTGTGTGCTCTTGCTTTCCAGTGCTCTGGCTTCTTGTTTTCTTGTAGGGATCAACATTCTTGACAACATTTTATAGGCACTAAAGTCTTGCATCAGAGATTCTGTACAAGGATTGCATGATATCTCCATCACCAGTGGCAATGGAAACACAACTTTTGCACCTTTGCCAACTCGTGTCACAGCTAAGTATTTGTAATATTTTTATTTTAGTGTCATTTCAAATATATTAGCATTCTGTCTACTGTCTATTCCAAGCATCCTTGACCCAACCTTCTCTATTCTTCTCAGAGAGGCTGAAAAGCCTTCTCTCACCTCTTATTCCCTTTTCTTTGCCTCTGACACCCGTTTAGTCTCTCTTTAGACAACACCCTCTGTCCAATCAACTCAGCACAAGCTATCAGAGACCTACATACCATCTTAAGACCAATCTGATCAACCTAACTAAATTACTTCCTGGAAAGGTTGAAAGGCCTTCTTCCTACTCCTTACCCCTTTTTCTGACAACATATCCTCTGCCTTAGTTCTTATTAAAGATTCCATCTATTGTTTTACCATCCCACACAGACCCTTAGACCCTTAGACAAAGCCTCAGTCCATTTTGCAGACCAAGACCAGACCTGTAACTTGTCCCTGACTATTTCCCTAGCCAACATCCATTTCCCCTACCAACGTCGGCATCCTAATCGACATCGGTGACCTTCCTGACCGATGCCGACAATATCACCGACATCGGTGACTGTGCAAAGCAAATCCCAGCTTATCAGGTACGCATTTGCTTTTAGTTCTTTCTTTTCAATCTTTTATTATTTCTCATTTCTGTCTTTATCATATTCTATTTTAAATAATGGACTGTCATCCTCCAAGAAGTCTTAGCGCTTCTAGGACCAAGCTTTTGCTTGGCAGTCCACCCTTTTGTCATCTAACATTTTTTGTGTTTTAGTGTCTTTCTCTTTCAGGTGTCATCCTCCACAACCAAAGAGGAGTTCTCACTATCATCTGAATTTTGGTGCGCACAACTATATCCAAGTACATACAAGCCTTAGACCTTTTCTCTTAGTTTTTTAATTCTCTCTTTGAATGTAGAAAGCGAAAATAGCATAGAAACAGAACATCAAAGTGATAGATGATATGATAATTGATGAAATCAATATTTTTTTAGCTTTGATTGAAATTAGTGGGATGAATTCCACCCATTTGGTGAAATATTTTGTAGTTGTGATGATATATTGATGTCATTATGTGGAATATAGATTGATTTATCTAATAAGATCAAGACCCCATTGTGAAAAAGGCTAATAGTTAGTTGATAATTGAAGACCATGATGAAGTACATGATGAAGGTTAGCATGTTGTTGACATTTGACACATTTCTTGACATAGTCACAACAATCTTGATTGATCATGGGCCAGCATTAACCTAGGTGAAGGATATGTTTAACAATAGTCAGACCACTAAAGTGCCCCCTACAGATGCCAACATGCACTTCTTTAATAGCATGAGAAGCCTCATGGATGTGAAGGAAACAAAGGAGGAGACTGTCAAAGCTTCATTTATAAATAAAACCTATGAATATTAAGTAACAAGAGGTGCTTTGAATGAAATCTGTATGAGTATTTCTAGAAAGATCTGAAGGGAGGATATCAATGTTAAGATAATCAAATATTTGATCATACCAAATGTTAGAAGATGATGTTTCTATTTGGTAAATGGTAAGAAAATCAAGACTGAGGTAAGATGGTGTGACAAAAAGGTAGATGGTGAAAAATAGTTTAAAATTGATAGGTTGATATGGGATTTGGGATGCAAGGGAAGACATTGTGTCTACAAATTTTTTGGTAGAGTGAGGGACTAATTGGATGATATAATGGTCAAATGATGCTAATAGTTTATTGAAAACCTATTTATATTTTGGAAGAACATCATTTTTGCATTGATAGGCTCTTGTGACTTGGTTAATGATGAGTTGAGAGTATCCAAAGATGCTAAAGGTTTTGATTCCCAAAGCTGGAGTGGTTTGGAGACCTATGACTAAGGCCTCATATTCAGCTATATTATTGGTGCATTTGAAATTGAGTTTGAAATAAAGAGGAAGAGGTTCCCCATTAAAGGGAATGAGGATTATGCCAGAACCCCCACCATTTTGACATTTAGAGCTGTCAAAATACATAGTCATTTGGTAGGTGGGTTCTTTTGAAGAAAGGGTAGATATAGACTCATCTAGAAACATAAGAGGGGGAGTTTGATTATCAAGGAGTGAAACTTTAGCTAGTTATTCTAAAATCACCTATCCCTTAATGGAATTTTGTGGAAGAAACTCAAGATCAAACTTAGCTAAAAGCATGAGCCACTTAGCCATACATTAGTTGTGATATAGCTTGGAGTGCATGTATGACATAAGTTTTGTGGTTGAGAAGGTAGTGATAAAGTTTAGAGAAAACAAAAACTAAGGTAAGACAAAAATTTTAAGGATGTGTATATTAGGTATCATATTCAATGAGGGTATAGATGATAAAATAGATGGCCTACTCCTTATGTTGGTCATCATGGTGAGTGAGAATGGCTCCCAAGGAATGATCAGTTGTAGATATGTATAAATAAAAGGGTTGATCTTCCTTTAGGGGATAAGGACTGGTGAGAAATAAGATAATCCTTGATTAGATCAAAGGCTTATTGATATTATTTGGTCCATTTAAAAGAGGTATCTTTTTTAAGGAGGTGGTGAAAGGGTTGACAACAATCAAATAGCTGGGAGATAAAGCGGCAAATGGACTGAAGTTTGCCTTGTAGGATATGAAGTTATTTTAGGTTAGTAGGGGGAGGCATTTCTATAATGGCTTAGAATATTAATGGGCCTATTTCTATTCCATGGAGGGAAACAATAAAGCCTAAAAGTTTTCCTAATAAGACTCTGAAGATGGATTTCTTTGGGTTGAGCCTAACATGATAATGGATAAGTCTTTCAAAGATGATAGTGAGAATAACAAGGTGATCTTGGTAGTGTTTAGATTTACCAAACAGATCATAAACATAATCCTTACCTACTTTGTGAATGTGGTCATGAAAAATGTAAGTCATGGCCCGTTGATAAGTGGCTCTTGCATTATTTAGGCCAAAGGGCATGACATGATAGCAAAAAGTTCCCAATGGGGTGATAAAGGATGTTTTATGTTGATCTTGAGGGGCGATCAAGATTTGGTTATATCCTAAAAATCCATCCATAAGGGATAACATTTCATGGCAAATAGTAAGATCAAAAATTTGGTCTATATTAGGTAGGGGATAGTCATTTTTGGGGCATGCAAGGTTAAGATCATGAAAATCCACACAAAGGTAGAGTCCCCCAGTGGTTGGAGACCCATTGTGGGTAGTTAATGGGTTGAATGAAATTAATGGATAAAAGGCATTGAAGTTATTATTTAATGAGAAGAGATATGTAAGGGTGCATATGATGAAGCTTTTCCTAAATGGGCTTAAGTTTGAGATGGGTAATGATGTTATGAAGAGCAATGGAAGGGTCAATGCTGGGCATATCCTGATAAGACCAAGTAAACACTATACTATGGTCATGGAGAAAAGATTAATAGTCTCATTATTCCTTGAGTGTTAAGGATTGGCCAATCTTGACAATATGAGGGTCCTCTTAATTTCCAAAATTAGCTTCTATGGTTCATTCATTTAGCATTGTTTTATTTTCAGGAGGAAGGGATTTTTGAAAAGAAAAGTCACCTGCACTAAGATAGGTAAGGATATAATTTCCATCTTGGCATTGAATGGTGTTAATGGTGGGTGAGTCATGTGTAATCATTTTAGGGTGGATAAAAGGAAGGTTTTTAGTTTGGCCTTCCCATTGATAAGCTAGGGGACCCAAAATAATAGTGTTGATAAAAAAAAGGTTATGTGGGATGATGTTGATGTCTTCAAATTAGAGTGATGGGGTTGGTGAAGGTAGAGATTTTTCAAACTAAAAAGGTGGGGTTGGTAAGGGCAAGTGAGGTTGGAGGCTATCCAAATGGGAGAGGTGGGATTGGTGAGGTTGGAGATTCTCTAAATGGGAGAGGTGGGATTGATGTTGGTGATGTTAGATCTTCAAGAGGAATATACCCTAAGCCAAAGAACTCACAAGGTTTTTGGTCTTTGATAATGGGAAGTTAGTGTGGTGCTTTTTCAAAGAGGCCAAAACCAACCCCTTATAAGCACACCGATGAAGGTATGTTTGGGAAAAGGTTGGGTTGATAAGATAAAAAAAGTTTGAGGTGAATGGCTAGATATAAGACATGGTGGTAGGAGTAAGAAGTGGTCTATCAAGTCCCCCATAGATAAAATATGTTCTATTATTGGGAAGGCCAAATGGGATAAGGTTATTGATATTAGGATCATATGATGAATTATTTTAAAAGTTCCCAAATACATGTGGAGAAGGGAAAGTGTCCAAAGATAAAAGTTGATATTCCCCTAGTGTAAGATGTTGAAATATTGATTACAAGGGGTGTTCAATTGGGATTTAGGATGAAGGAATGATAGAACTAGTGGATGCTTCATCATTGTTGAAGATATAAGTGTTGGTAGGTTGGGTTGATGTGGTGGCTTGGCTAGAAGTTGGTTGTGAAGAGGATGAAGGTGGAATAAGAACATCATTGGGCTGATATGTCATATTAAAAGAAGCAAAAGGACTTGGATCAGATTTGATTGTAATGACTTGTCCCTCATGTTTGAACTTGATGCATCAGTGAAGGGTAGAAGGGACGTATCCCATAGCATAGATCCAAGGGTGACCGAGTAACACATTATATTAAAATTCATCTGCTACAACATAAAATAGTTCAAGAATAGTTTGAGGCCCCAAATAGAGATGAAGAATAACTATTCTTAGAGTGATGGTTAAGTTATCATTAAATGATTGAAGAACTACTAATATTTTTTACATGATATTTTTAGGTAGTTGGAGTTGATCATAGGCATGAGAGGATATGATATTAATAATCTCTCCCCCATCAATCATAACTCTTTTGACATATGTATGATTGATGGATGCTGTCATAAAAATAGGGGGATCAAGGTCATCACTATGATATGGTGGAATTTTAGACTCTTGAAAGGTGACCATGGAAGCTTGTTGGATAGCTCTGATCAAAGATGTAAGATGTTGGGGATCATCTATTTGAACTTCTATAGAACATAGTGCTTCAATTAAATATTGATGATGTTGAGGTAATGTGTTAATTAAGTCATGAAGACTCATTTTGACTAGCATTTGATGAATTTATTTTAACACCAAGCATTGGACAAATGGAGATGCATTGGAAGAAGAAGGGGATGCCAAAATGGAGACTTTGGTATTGGGTAGTTGTGAGGTTGAAGGTGAATTTATAGCTAATTGGGTTTGGTTGGTTGGTTGGGGAGTTGAAGGGTAAGACAATGGAATCATGTCCTTAGCTTTGCCATTTTCATTTTGTTGGATGGCTTTACCCTTATCCCTCTAGTAGGCTCAAGATTGAGTTACCATATGAATGGTATGGATAAGGGGACTGATTGCTTGCTTTGGTTCATCTATTTCACTCCTTGGTAGTAGTGAATTAGATGATTGGTAAGTAGATTGGATTGGTGGTAAAATATGTAGGGGACTTAAATAAGGTTCATCCAATGGACCATCTTCCTCCAAAAGGCCATGAACAATAGTTTGGAGAGATTTATATTTATCTGTATCATGCCCAGGGGTCTTATGGTAAAGATCAATCATATTATCATTAAACCAAGTTGGCTTTTGGTGAGTGGGGTAAAAAGGTTTTATGGGTGATAAGCTAATGGTAGAAGCTTGTAAGAGCCTTTACAAGATAGTTGTATAAGATTTTGATAACAATTTTGGAGGAGGTGGAATTGGAATTTTTGGTGTAAGAATCTTATTGGGCAAATTTTTATTTATAGGAGGTGTGGTTAGTGGAGTAAGCTTGGCTGGTGGTTTAGAAAGAATTGGATTAGTTATACTTGGTTTAGGAATTGGAGGTCTAGATGATGAGGGTTTAATAGATGGAAAAGTGGATGGAGAAAGGTTGGTAAGGAATGATGATGAACTAGGGGATGGGTTTGCTATAGGTGGAGAAAGGGGAGATGGTTTCTTAGAGGAAGAGTAAGTAATGGGAATGGTGGAAGGATGTGGTCCTAAAATAGAAGGTAAATATGAAGGAGTTGACATGGTTCTTCCTCAAGGTTGTGGTCTAGGCAATCCTTCTTTCTTAATGGGCTTAATTAGATTAGGTTTTGGTTGGGTTAATGTAGTTAAATCCAATATCAAAGGAGGGTGAGAAGGATTAGGCATGGGAAGGATATCTAAGTTCTTTATTGGTTTGATAAAAGAAGCATAAAGTGACTTGACAATTTTGGGTGAGGGTAATTGAGATGGTTTGGTGGTGATTTCAAGAGGGGTAGTTGGTGGAGTTGTAATAATAGGTTCAAGAGTGGACTCAAGTGAAGTAGAAGGTTCAATGTTATTTTCATATGGGATTCCAAGCTAATGCCAAAAGGTGGATTTTTCAAAATTAGGCTGGGAGGTAAATTCCAAACTTTGAACTAGTTGGGAAAAAGGTTTATAAATGGGTTTTGTTCCTTGATCATTAGTTTCAAATCTCAAGCCCTTTAAAGAAGAAGAATGAGTGGTTTCAGTGTTTCTAACTTTGGTGGAAGGTTCTAAAGGTAATGATTGGGTAGGTAGGGGTATTATCTCTTGGGAAATGGTTTCCTAGGGAGGTAAAAATAATTCTATAATTGGTATGGTAAGTGTAATAGTTTCAAGAGGAAGGGTTGGTATAGTTTCTTCCTTGGTTTGGTTAGCCAAAGAAGTATGTGGTTCTTCTATTTAGATTGGAGTAGTGGATGAAATGGTTGATGGAATAGTTATCTCCTTGGGTATTTCCATCATAGGAGGGGTATATGGGGCCATGGTTTCATCCAGAGAAGTGGAAGTAATAGCTACTTCCTCTGTTTGGGCATTAGAATAAATGAGTGGTGGTAGGTTATTTTCCTCTATTTGGGTGATAGAGGTGATGACTTCTTCAGTAGTGGGCACAAAATTTATGACATTAATTATATGTACCTCATGTGAATCGGATGATTCAGGTTGGATTTCATGGTGTTAGGTCAAAGATGGATGATATGGGAATGGTTTTTGAAAAATATCAAGATATTGGCTGGAAGGAGCATTGGGTTATCAAACATAAGCTCCCCTTTATCAATTAGGTCCTAGATAATGATTTAAAAGGTATTCCATCTATTGGTATCATGTCCAACAACCTAATGATAATCACAATGATCATTCTCATTATACCACCTAGGAAGGGGGTGAGAATTATCAAATTATTGAGAGGACTTGATGGGTGGAAGATGGATTAGATTGTATTTAAGTAAATTTTCCAAGACTCATGCATAAGATTCCCCAATCAAAGTAATTGGTTTTTAAGGAGCCCAATTTTGGGTATGATTTTAGTGATTGGAAAGATTATTGGTTCAAGGTGTTTGGTTAATGGTTGGAGGAGGCATAGTTGTGAGAACAATTGAGTGTGTTGATGAGTTTGATTTGGAATTGGTTGGGTTTGTGGTTTTTGTGGAGGATGACTCAATGGATTTTAAATAATAATTTTTATGTTGAATCTTCAACTTCCCTTCATCAATAGCATAATTTTCCAATTTGTGGGCCATAGGGAATGCTTTATCAAAGGTCCTAAAGGTTTGGACTTAGAGAGTTGGAGCAATGTGTTTAGCACACCCTCGAGAGAATGATTCAATTTATTTGGGTTGGGTAATGGGAAAGTGAGTTGATTAATGAGGTCCCTCTATCTATCAATGAAATCAATAAAGGATTCATCCTCAAATTATTTGATGGAATATAGGTCAATAATGGAAACCTTTTTAGATATATTTACTGAAAAGTGTTCTAAAAAGGTTTGTGCTAATTAAGAGAAAGAAAAGATAAAATGAGTGGGAAGGGCACTATACCAATCAAGGGAAACCCTGGATAATGACATGAGAAAGGTTTAAAGGAGGAGAGCATCATCACAAGTGATTAAGTAGCAAGCATGATGGAAAGCTCTTAAGTGTTGCTGAGGATCCTCTTTATCTTGGAATTTATAAAATTTGGGTAGTTATCATTGAGAAGGATAAGCATGGGTAGGCATGGAGGGGTGGATAGGCTCATTATAAAATTGGTCAAAAGATAAAATATTGGTTGAGGTGGAGATGGATGACTTATAACTAGTCATTTTATCCATGAGAATTTTGATTAGATCGAGATGGGGTTGAGAAACCACATAATTAGGAGGTACATTTTGTTGGGGTTAGCTTGTGACAATGTATGAATAAGAAGTAGATGGTACTAAAGAAGACACATAATCATAAGTTGTGCCAAGTGGTTGAGACGGTGGTACATAAAAATTGATTGGTATGAAAGGTTGGGTGGAGGGTGGTATGTTCCCTTGTGGGTTAGAGACATACTGGTAAGTTGTCATTGACACTTGTTGAGGAAAAGACATGGCTAGTATGGTTGAGGCAGGAGGAAGTTGGGAAGGTTGAGGTTGGGTAGTTAACCTAGTGCTAATTTGGGGAAGGTTTTGAGGTATAAAGAGCACTAGGTTTTGAAGTGGGACTATAGTCAAGGGATTGGTTTCAACTGAAGGGAAGATATAAGTTAAAATGGATGATAATGCCATAGTAGATTGGTGTAGGTGACTAATGGTAAAGTTGAACCTACATGGGGTGTGATAGGAGGTGTTTGGTTGGGAGGTGGAAGGTTGGTTTGAGTTTGAGTGGATGGGATGTTGGAAGAGGCCTAAGTCAATGGTTGGGTTGAAGTGGTACCTACCATGATTTGGGATGGCATGCCAAGAGAATGATTGGAAGAAGGAACCAAAACAAGGGGGTACAATGAATCAAAGTATTGAGGTAATGTTGTAAATCAATTAGATTATTATCAAGAAAGGTAGTAAAGTATAGATCTCCTTCAAATATGGTTAGGATTATAGAAGGAAGAGGTGGGGGAGGATAATGGTGAGGTGAAGCATGAGGAGATTTATCAACATCTAAGGTATAATCCATGGATGAAGAAGAAGGTGGTGGTTGGTTGTCTTGATTTCTCACTTGTTGTCTGGTTAAAACCATCTGAGAAAATAGGGAATGTTATTGTGATACTCACACCTCAAATAGAGAGAAAACCCAAAATAATTTCAAAGTAATCAATACATACACTAATAAGTACCTTTTAACCTTAGGATTACTCTTAAATCACTTTTGGCTTATGCCTTAAAGAGTGTGATAAGGGAGGTTGGATTGAAAAATGGGTACTAAATAGGAAGTATATGGATGCTTTTTGGTTGTTTAGGTGCTCAAAAGGAAGATCTATGTTGAAATTCAGTATATGGCTTGGTGTTGGGGCCTACCCCCTTACTTCACAATCCCATAACAATAAGGGTGTTGAGTACTTAGCCAAGATATACTGAGTTAAAAGTTTATACTCAACTAGAGAGCTGAGTTGGTTCTTCCCTTGGTGGTGAAATCCAAGTGGGATAACTGGGAGGGGGTAAGGTTGTCACCAGGTGATGAAATCTTGATTGGTCCTTATATCAAGTATTATTTTGATGTGTAAATTATTTTGTGCTTCGTTCTTGTGTGTGATAAAAAGTGTGAATGCTAAAATAAGATTACTATGCCTCCTAAGTTACTAGATGAACTAAAATCAGCAAGCAATCAATGAATGTAAATGGTTAATTTTTAAGCCCAAAAATAAATGATTTCATTTGATGAGAAAATAATTAAGGAAGAAAGGGAACTAGGATCCCACTATGCATGCCAAAAGTTTTTCAATTTATTTCCTTCAGTTATTAGTTTTGAAAGTAGATAAAATAAAGTGAGTATTAGGGTGTGTGGATGAATACCTAGTATAATACACACATTGATCCAGTGAATGTGGGAACTTCTATTTGGCTAGGGAGGACTCCCTATAGATCACAAGAATAATGGAAGAAAATTTGTTAAATGGTAGGTTGAGTGGATTGACTAGCATATGATAGATCTAAGAATAATGAGGCTTTCTAGGAGGCTGCCAATCCACTTATAAGACAATTAAGTCAAAAATGACATAATAAATATACTTGCATTCAAATGATAAGAAACTAAATATGTACAAAAATGAAAAATACACCTGTTTGATAAAAGATATGACATGATGTAAAAATGTACCAAGGTTAGGTCCAGAGGATCTAGGTAGGGTCTGCAAACAAGTCAAAATCCAAAAAAAGGTCTGGTAGGGTATGGGTAAGGATAAAATAAAAAACCATTATTTTTTTTCTGACACTGACTATTGATGGTTATCTTGACTAGTGATGGTTATATGACTAGTGATGGTTGCTTTAACCCAAAATGGTTATATTAATTATCGATGATTACTTGTGGGAGATTGGGTAAAATGGATAAAAGGAAAGTAAGGGGATGTGGTTGATTAACAAAGGGTGAAATAGGGGTTTTGAGGGTATGTGCAGATATTCAGGTGAATAGATCAAAACAAAAAATTATGATAAAGGGATGAAAACACCAAAAACAAAGGAAAGATACCTGTATGATGTCAAGTGGATGATAGTTGAAATCTAAATAAGGTTAAAAAACATAATATTACTCTTGCCTTCAAAAGTCATGTAGATAGAGCTTCATAGTCTTAGATCCCTGCACAAATAGAACAAGATAATTTGGATACAAAATTTTGGATCCATAACTCTCCCAAGAGCCCTATATTCATAGCACAAAATTTCTAAGTAAGAAATGGAGGCTTGAGGTAAAGTTTCTAAGTTGGGAGGATAAAAATGCATGTTTTCATTCATTTTTAAAAGCTAGTTTTAAATCAAGTTGCCATTTTGGAGAGTGTTATTCTCAAACAATGCTGATAATGCTTTTAAAGCTTAAGGCAAGGTTTATGACCACAACTATCTATGGTTAGGTTTAACCATCGATGGCTACCCTAACTGGCGATGGTCAAGGGGCCATGCGTAAATGGGTGAAAAGTGCTTGGCTTAAGTGATATGTTCAGAGGATATTTTGACATAATAAATTCATAAATAGGTGCTAAAAGGTTAGGTGGGGCCCATAGGTCAAGATGACATCAAAAAATATCACTGTATAATTTTTAAGTGTCTACACCTTAATACATTTGCATTCCATTATATCACCTTCACATAGTATTAATCATACTAATCCCAAAACAAGCTAAGTACCCTATTATTCTTATTAATTTCCATTAATAGTACATTGAAATAGTTAAATCATACTATTTTTTAGCATTCATATTTATGTATTATTGATATATATCAAAAATATATAGAGTTCAAATTTTCACATGTGTTAGGGCTCATTAATCCTAAATAAGGTAAATTAAGATGGATCAAAGTGGTAAGTGTATGGACAGTCCCAATAGAGATTATGAACTTTATAATAAGGAGTTATTGACACCCAAAATTTGGTATGATATTTTTTTGTATAATTATTTTCATATGACTTTACATATATGGAATTTTATTGTAAATGGGGAACTTATTATCAGTTTTTTATTGGTATTACACTCTCTTATCTACTATTTTTGACCACATTTTCTTATGTCTAAACTTTATTAATGATTTTTTATTTTTTAAGGGATCCATGGTTCTATTTCTTCTATCTAAGTTGATTCCATGTGTTAAGGATAGTTCCAATAAACCCATACTATGCTAGTTACCTATAGGGTATAAAGTTTTTGATAATGTCCTAAAGTAACTTTTAGAAATATTTTGAGTATGGTACCATTTATGTCAATTTATTTTATGTTTTTGGGTCTTATTAGGTTGGATTATGTGCACCAATAGTTACCTAATTAAAAATTGGGAGTAATATACAAAAAATTCCCCAATAACATTATAAAGATAAGAATTAATTAAAAGTCAAGAAATACATGAGGAAAAGACATCTAGATGGTATTTTAATTTAGTCTAAATCATAAGATTTTGAAAGGAATTAATATGATTGAACACATCAATTACATGTTTTTACCAAAGGAAGACCTATAATAAATTGTATTTATACTTATATTCACATGCTTTGACACACACACACACACATTTATGGGAAAGCTACGTGTGGTTTGAGCCATTTTTAGAATATTGAAACATAATAAACACTAAACTATTTGGTGAGGAGTTGCTAAGGTAAGTTTAACCCAAATATCTAACCCATTTTTTAGGTTACTTAGATGTCAAAATTGAGATTTGTGTTTGAAGAAAAGATAATCAAAGTAAATAACCATGTGTAGGACCAAAGGTGAACACATGCATATGAGATATCTATTAGGGTAGGCATAACAATTTAAGGAATAAAAGACCTACATAGTCAATTGGGATAATAACAATATAACCTAGATGGCATTGATTGTTGTAAGGGTCTAAGGTTCACTAGTAGTGTCCATGCAGGGTTTGAGTTATTTTTTATTAATAGAAATGGTTATATAAAATATAAAAAACATTTATTAAGGGATATGATGAATTCATTGAGTGATATAAATCAAATAAAAACTTAAAACATCTCTCCTCCATTTATTTTTCAATTATAAATATTGTAAATGCAATATCAATAATCCTTTTTACATTTATATTTTTATGGTTATTTCCCTATTTCATAGAATCTAAATATTCATAGTTTTATCTTAGTTAGATCACATTAATCATAAATTAATTTAAACATTTTGATGAAATTGATTATTAATTTAAGCACAAAACCCCTAGTTTTTTATTACCTTAGGGGGTTCCATATTTATTTTACATTAGGGTTTGATTTTCAATAATTGATTTATGATTTCCCCTTAGTATATATTTATTTATATCAGGATTTCAATTGTTAATATATAATATTTATAAACCCTTGAGTTATATGTTTTCACTTGTCATAGCAATAGATCTTGTGATTATGTTCCTTTCCATCTTAGGGTTTTGAATTTTTTTGTGTGTATACATCTTTCAGACCATAATATGACTCCTCCCATGGATTCCTTGTTTTCCACCCATGTTGTGCCTTACGATTATACCAATGAGTGGACAAATGTGGATGTATATACTCATGTTTGTGTGAGTAATGATAGTTCTTATGTGGATGATAATCATGGTTGTGTCAATGAAGTTAATAATTATATTGAATATGATAAAATGTATGATGATGTCAAAGATCATTATGCTAGTGATGTATATTTGTATGATGGTGGTGAAGGATAAGTAGGTCAAATTAATTTTATAATCTAGGAGACTAGTTCCAATTCCCATTATGTATAACTTTCCACTAATCATGAATTAAAATAATAAAATATTAAAAAATAATTAACCAATGTACTTATTGATACTACTAAGATTATAATTAGGAAAGATTATACAATAAGAAATGGATAGTTGATATACCTTTTTCTTATCATCATGTTATACCTTGAAAGGATGTTTATAAATGTAATGATGCTTCTGGTGACATGAAATATGATGATAAATATTCTATTAACATGATATGTAATGATATTCCTAAATTCAATGATTTTATTATTTGATATGAACTATGATGATAATCTTTATATTGGCATGAAATGTGATGATAGTTTTTAACCATGCAATGAATATGAAATGTGATAATGTTTCTAATCAATACAATGATATGAATACTTGTGATGAATATTTTATACTCATATTTAAGGTATATGGTGATATGAAACCTATGAATGGTCCTTTCCAATATATAACCATGATTGTTATCCATATAGTGTCCATGTTGTATGCAATGGGTGAACTTAAAAAGAGAGTTGTTACTTTATATTTATAGTCCAATTCATATGATGCTAAGTTTGATAATAATTTAATTCTATGGAAACCTATAATGTGAAGGAAATTCAATCATTCTTATCCAAAATGATTAATTATTTCTACATTTAGCTTATTTAAAGGATATGGATATTATCATACCCAACTTGTACACTTTATGTCTTATATTGGAAAAAATTCATGTGATGGGAGAGTATTAATAAAATCCTTTCATCAAAGCTTAAAAAGGTAAAGCCTTAGATTGGTTCTAAAATATACCTAGTGCATATATAAATTTATTTTTAAAATTAGAATAGTCTTTTCTATCTCATTTCACTAAGAAAAAGGTATAGATAAATTGTGGAACATATCCAAATGTTTGAACAAGGTAATGATTAACCTATATAATATTACATTTTAAGGTTAAAAAATACATTACATCACTTAATATATCAACCTACTAGTTTTGAAAATCAATTCATATTTAGCAATGGTGTTTTACCTACACTTAAGGAAAAATCACTTTATAATTTGTATTCATATTATAAGAAACTCTTATTTCATGTCTGGAGTGTGTTATTTTACATCTACATACTCATGCCTCTAATTATACTAGTTCCCAAAATTTAACAACTTCAAATCTCCAAAGTGAATCTGCACCTAAGAAGGAAGCTAAAAATAATGTAATTAATAGGAAGGCAACTAACATGAGTCATACTCCAAATATATACCAAACCATCTAATTTCATAGACTTAAGTAGATCAAGTGTTATTTTATGCATTATCCTTGATAATGATTTTATCACATTGCCCACTAATTAACATCACCTCACATATTATGTTACAAGAGTGGGGGAAATATCACTTTGTAACTATCATCTTATAAATAGACATAAAGATAAAAATTGTTATGCATATAAAAATAGAATTGAAATCTTGTGGATAAGGGTGTCATTACATTTTTGTAATATAAAAACACTACCATAACATTAACTTCTCCATAATTTTCTATTTCATAATATATAAAGGCCAATGCATCCTAAGAAATTACTAAACATAGTCAATACTCATTCAAGATATTATAGAAGGTGAACATAGAAAAGGAATTATTTTTGATGACAAGGTAAAAACAATACATGCACCATTTATTTCATTAAGTAATTAGGATATAGTGAGAAAACATTATAACATATGAGCACCTATGAGGAATCAATATGGAATTGACCATATTAGTTTATTTTAGGACTAGTATAATGGAGACATATTTTTTGTGAAGCCCACTTTAAAAAAAATCAATGCAAGATTGTTAAAATCATGTCTAAATATGATGTAATCAACATTGGATATATATTAATATAACTATTTCATTCAACTTTCAAGGTGTTTTGATGACATTTCAAAGAGATAGAACATCTAAAAATAAAAATCCTAACAAGAGTATAGTTACATCTCAAAGTGCACAAATATGGGTGCCAAATAAAAAATAAAAAATAAAAAATCAATAAACTAATAAAGTATCAATTAATCCTAATCCACATAAATAAAAATAAAAATAAATGACCTCTAATTATTAGCATTGGACAAGGATCACTATGTGCATTATTCCAAGTGATTTTAACACAAGTATCTAATACAAATGAAATCATAAGTTTTACTACAATATTAAATTTAGATAGACATATAAATGATTTAATTACTTATAAGCTAAATAAAGTACTTCAATATAGTGCTATATGTGATGATGAATTATTGTATAATCATGGTTGGTCAAATGATTCTATCACATTCAATTTTTTTGATTGTAATGAGATTATTGGTTAGATACAATTGAGACATATATTGTGATTTAATGATATATCACTCACACATCACATATATCCATAATATACATACAATATCAACATTAAATATTCCATTAAACATATAATCAATGGAAATGATGAAAAAATAAGAATCATATATATCTATAATCCATGACATAAACATATATAAAACATAATCAAAGATCACATATAAAAGATAAGTATAATGTTTATCATGATGATATAAAATAGAGTATATCAATCACATGAAAATAACTCAATTATACTCTACATCATTATCCTCATGTTGATCCCTAATTCTATGATATGTCAAAGAGTAATGCCTCCTATCATCTCAATGAGATCATGATTGAAACTTACTACATACATATCAATCCTCATATTACAATAGCCTCACTTGTATATTAGCATGTTATACCAATAATTTATAATGCTTTCCCTAAAGCTACACACACTTAAAAAAGATAACATGTCCCAAGTATGTACTCAGAGCTAGTGGAGGAATATAATGGCTAGATATATAACCTCTCAACTCTATGACATATTTAATTACCTCATCATGCTCACATGTAAAAATAATATAAGTAGATATGGAATGTGTCAGATTATAGAAAGTGATGCATATATCCCTAAATTATCATCAACCCTCTATATTAAGTGACCCTATATTGTATCACGTGTTGAGTAATAACCTAAAATGATGCATCAATAATCATAGTATAGTACTCAAAATGTGGAAAAAATATTAACAATTTAAGTTTAATATGTGTATGTGCCTTGACCAACATTAGGCACCTCGAGTTGCCTAACTTAATGTGCCTCCTCTTGCCTCTTTCCCATGGAAACATTAGGCCACACATCATGACCTACATAAACTAGATATACAATAATAGGAAAAATGGCCTAATGTGATTGAGACTATTATTGGGTGTAATATGAAATAAAACACATTGCCACCATCTATAATGATAATTGGGGGATTTACCTACACTTTTGGTATCAAAGATAACTCTATGGAAATAAGACCACATCACTCCCCTTGATGATGGCCCAATATATGTGTTTGATACCATGCATAGGTATTAGGGGTGCCTCCTATATAATCCCAAACTACTTGGTAATGCGATCATATTGGAAGGGCTCATATATTTAAAAATATATATCATGAAACTAATAACTAACAAAAGATCTTATAAAATTAAATGACATCCTAGGGCTATCCAATGAAGCCTTGATAGGGATTACATATGATATTATCCATAATTGATTAGTCCAATAAATCTAAAAATCCATGGTAGTGCATTTAAAAGCATGTGGGACCACTTTACAAAAGGCCAACCTAATATATGAGATAGAAATATGTGGCTTAAGCTTTAAAATGTAATAAAGTGGCTGATCTAATCCCACCACTAAGATCCTCATGTGTGAACTGATATAAGTCTCTATACAAGTGAGAAACCATAGTCCATATCTAGGAGTACATGGTACCATGTGTTAATACATATTATATATCTACTCCACCTCCATCCACAATAATGAAATAATAAATTAGAACACATGAAAATTTTTGAACCCATGGAAAATTTAAAAGTAGAAAGGTAGGATCATTAGGGGCATAGTACATCCATAAATTATGCCCAATCATAAACCTATGAGTTTTCCCTTTTAGGCCCAAAATCTCTACCACTTATAACATAACATGATTACCCATAAATTAAAATCAAACAATACACTACACATCATCTAAAGTAACTATCATCTCCCAAGTGGGTATCCAATAGATACACATATTTTCATTCCACCCCTTGGCTAACATAATTTTTATGTTCATGTCATATGACATCACCCCTAATCTACCCACATATTCAAGATCCACATTGTTAATAAAATGCTAATAACCATCATTATGAGCAAGACCTTAAAATATATCCATAAAATGTCCATGGGGAAAATCTCAAACATGCATATCCCCTTGAAAACACATTTAAAAAAATACAAGATCATATTTATGGTTAAAACTATTAAAAAAATTAAAAACATTAAATTAGGAATAAACTCAATTTTAATGTTTGGTAGTGTAGATACCAAAATTTGGTCTTTGATATTTGACAATGACAATCTTGACACACAATTACCAAGCATGAATTTATCATTAAAACAAGGACTAATCCACCATTCTCTCACACTTACATGTTATATTATGATTCAACCCTTCCATTTTGATGTCACACATATGCAATAATCTCATTGTTTGTATCAAACCTACCAAATATCTTACACAAACATCTCATAATTTTAGTTGAATCTACCTATACATGGTTGGTTCTAATAGAGCTGGTTAATTTTTCTAGTTGATATTGACTAACTATGGTTGGTACCAACCCACTCATAATAATGGATATTTTATAAAATAAAACCTATCCTTGTGTTCTTCCCATTATCCTACCATGTTGGTGTTGTGAGAAATTATTCAATTTGATCCACATACAAATAAATCAAGGTATCACTCAAAAGGGACTTGACGCTTATCTTATATATGTATGTATGTATATACATATATACATATGTGTGTGTATGTGTATCTATATGTATATATACATATATAAACACACATACACATGTATGTGTATGTGTGTGTGTATATATACATACATGCATACATACATACATACATACATACATACACACTATTAAACATTAAGAAAATCTACATTATTCCTTATAAATTGTAAACCTATCATAAGGACTATTCAAAATCCAAGTATGAAGCACATTAAATCTAAGTCAAATAAATCATTGTCAATTATCAATGCTAAAATATTACTTGCATACATATAGTGAAAGAGAACAAATTCAAAATCATACAATGTGGGAGAACTATGTGTGGCTTGATTTCCCTCTTTAGAGTATCAGATACATAAGCCTTATTAAATCATTAGATAGGAGTGATAGGGGTTAGCTTAATGAATTAAAATTTACATCAGTATTTTAGGTTTCTATCCCTCATAAGCACACTAGGGTTCTAAAACAAAGAATATTGATTTTTGGAGCTATGCACATCATCAAGGTTTTGGATTTAAAACGTAACAATCTTAGTCATATAAAATGTCATTTAATGCAATGAATGTCACTTGAGACCACCCTATCCTTAGTTTATCCCTAGACCTATCTTATTGTCTCTTTTGATCCTTTTAAAACTTCTAGGTGCATCTAGACCATGCCCAGATATACCAATAGCCACATTCAACCACCACCTAGGCATCTTCAATCCTTTCTCACATATTCTATCCACCTAGATAATAACATGACCCCATTAGTCTATAAATTAGTGCACTATTGGAAAATCAAGAAACACTATTGAACCTTATCTTTTGTTTCACCTAATGGATATCTTTTGACTCCCTAAAGCATATTAGGGTTAACCTAAACTCATTTCATGTCTTGACAACCATCTTAACACTATATAAAGACCATTATCATTAATTTATGCCCCAAATGGAAATTTTCATGGAATATCTCATAAATAGTTGTGAAAATTAAGTTTATTGATCCTTATTTACCCCTATTTATACATACATCCATCTATAACAACCTAGAGCTCAGTTTTACTCAGGTTTCCAGTATCAATTCACACTCAAAGCATTTAAATTGTCATTCATAATTAGGCACAAAATCATGAATTTCACTTGAAACAACACTTATATTGGGAATAATACATTGGACTTGATCCCATTTCAAGGTATTGGTATGTAGGTAGTGTTTAACATGTAGGGTGTTGAGGTCATGCCTAACACACACTACTAACAACATTCTTCTTCCACTTGTGTTCATTAAAACCCTAACAAACATGGAGGCTTAGGGTTTCATAGTTAAATTAGTCAAAGCATAAAACA
This sequence comes from Torreya grandis, assembly GCA_037957365.1. Lineage (NCBI taxonomy): Eukaryota > Viridiplantae > Streptophyta > Pinopsida > Cupressales > Taxaceae > Torreya > Torreya grandis. The sequence goes on along the minus strand of JARHVA010001547.1, from coordinate 94,145 downwards.
TATGATGATATTAGTCTTGGTCATATAAATATAGGGTTCTTGAAATGGAGTGAAGGTCTACTCATAATTTCACTACTTCACCTACACAAGGTCATTAACATAACACAAAAGGTCAATATTATAGTGTGCTATTAGAAAAGAGGGCAATACTATTGTCTGAACAAGGTTTTAACACCTATTCTATATTGATGACACTCTACCCTAATCTTGCATCACTTCCCTACCTATAACTTGTCCATCTTAGTCATATTTTCTAGCTAAGTGCATCTTTTATAATTCATTGATATTTATATAATATTTAAATAAATCAATTATTATGTAAATTAATGGCTGTTAATACTATAGTATTTTTTACTTGATTTATTAACCAAATCATTATCAATCTTAGGGTTACATTCCATTATAATAAAAAAATAAATAATTTGGTGAAGCTGGATTACTTTGAACAGTGTTGTAAACCTAGCTTATCTTTAGGGTTTATGTTTCTAGCCTTCTAAAGACCTCATACTCAGATTTTAGATCCCTATATATTTTGATTTTGATTTTATCTAAATGTGATAATAATGATAGATGTTATTTATTAATTTCTTATGCAAAGCTTCATAATCTCTCTAGCATGTTATTTTTCTCTTATGTAGGATTAAATCAAACCACATATCATTACACACATAGAGGTTCTAATACATAAGATAAAAAACAAATCACTTAAAATTAACAAATATCCTTTAGATGCCTTTTTATCTTTTGTTCACTTTTATTCCTTATCTATCACTACTAGACATAAGAAAACATCAATGGTTTTTCTTATCCCTCGTAATTCCAAACCCTACCCATATAGCTACTATCCCACTCTTACTACTAGCTTTATGCTCATTGTAGACCCTGCAGTCCATGTTATGATGTCCAAAAGGAGTCCTAAAGAATGGAAGTTTAGTAAAACTTATGGATATATCTTTGTTGATTAGATCAATGCCCCTCTAGCCATAGTATCCATTGTAGAACTTCTACAAAATTTAGACACATACACAAATGTATGCAACACTTTGTGACACTAGGGTACCAAACACAAAAAATCGAACTAATGTTTCTTCTATAAGAAAAACTATAAAATGGAATGAAGAATATATTTCCTTTGAAAAATAAGATATCCCACCTCAACATGTAATAAATCAAAATCTACCTCTTCACATCCAATTGTAAATTAATGATGTGGGTGTCAAATGAGTGTTAGTTGACAATGGATTAGGGTCAAACATTTTTAATATCTATTTGATCTAACTTCTTAATATACATGCTAAGGATTTAGATCATTCTGATATGAACATCTAAGGATTTGATAATATTTGATGCTAAGTTTAGGTTTAGATAACACTGAATTTCACATTGGGACCTAGAACACTACCTAAAACATGTTAAGTTATGCCCAATGATCTTAATTGTGATATTTTGATTAGGATACCTTGGATTCATGATATGCACATAGTCCCATCAAATTTACATGCATGTATAAAATTTTATTACAAATGTTATATACACATGCCCTATGGATCAGGAACCACTCAAATATTTTTAGAATATAGAGCCTACACAAAACTATAAATTCCTCAATTAAATTTTGATACAATACTTATATAATATACCATTCATAGTTCACATATGACTCCCATAGGTCTCAGGTGTACATGATAATAAATTTACTTCTCCATTTATAATAAAATATTTTTACAAGGGTGATATAAGACAAGGCCTCAAAAAACATGAATAAGGAATTATTAATCTTGTTGAGGCATCTAATTAAAAAGGTAGGTAGGGACTCAAATATAGGGATAACACATATAATGTTATGTATTCTCACCATGATTCTCATCATATATTATTTTATCCACCTATTATACAAATAAATATTATAATAAATCATATCTTTACACCATCAATTGTGTACCTCAACCTTATTGATGATATCATTTCTCTAGATCTACTCACTTTTGAGGAATTCACCAATGATTAATCTCTCTTACAATTCATAGTGGTATATGAGGATCTCCCTTCCTTATATCATAATAATAGGTTTCCTCATTCCATAAATTCCTAGGCATACTTTGGTGAGATTTATGACATTTTAGATGATATTCTAATTGACATAGATGGCATATTACCTAAAACACATTTCACCACTAATTGATCTACAATAATTAACAAATAAAAAACTAAATTTAACTATGGTATGAAAACTTATCCTTGCATAATATTATTATCTATTTCCTTGTGTAAAGAAGAAGATATAAATATTTGATATATTTAAAAAGACTTATTTAAAAAAAATTCTTGGTCCTATTCAAATATGCTAGGCATTAATCCTTCAATTATAGTACATAGGATTATACTCTATCCAAACACAAATCTAGTTAGTCAAAATATTCTAAAAATTCATACTAAGGTGGCTCTTTTAGTCAAATATGAGATCTAACATCTCCTTGATTTAGGATTCATTCGAACCATTGATTACCTCGAATGGGTATCCAACATTATACCAGTTGTTAAGTCTAATGGCCAAATTTCATGTTAATTCAATTCTATAGATTTAAATAATTCATGCATTAAGTATGAATTTCCCCTACCTAACATTGATATGATAATATGCTCCACATAAGGATACAAGATGCTATCTTTCATGGATTATTTCATCGGTTATAATCAAATCAAGATAATTGAAGAGGATCAAGAAAAAACTTCTTTTATCACACCATGGGGAGAATTTTGCTATTTAGTCATGCATTTTGGATTAAATAACATTGGATCAACATACCAATAAACTATGACCCATATTTTTCATGATTTAATTCATAAAAAGTTGAATATTACATTAATGAATTACTATTTAAATCAAAAGAGTGACAATGTCATGTAATAGATTTACAATAGATTTTTGAAAGGTTGAGGTAATATAATACACAAATATATACAAATAAATACATCTTTAGTGTCACATATGATAAATTATTGGCATTTATAATATCCAAACACATCATCAAGGTATATCCAAAAAAATTCAAAGCTATAATGGATATGTCTCCTCCTTCAAAATTAAAACAACCTCAATGTTTATAGGGTAAAATTCAAGTAATATATAGCTTTGTGGCACAGCTAGTAGATGAGACTCAATCATTCAAAATATTAATTAATAAGGATAAAAAATTCGAATGGGATATTGCATGTCAAGAAAGTTTTAATGCACTCAAACAATACTTGTTTAATCCACCTGTCTTAGTACCACCCATACCTGATATGCCACTTCTCATTTACATTTTTATGACCAATCACACACTTGGTGTACTCTTGGCACAACATGATGAGCAACATAAAGAGTAATATATTTACTACATAATTTTCCCACTTGTTGATTACGAACAAAATTATTTTGCAATGCAAAAACTATACTTGTCACTTTAATTTTCTATATAAAAGCTTTAGCACTATATGATCAACAAATAGACACATGTTATTACAAAATTAGATCCTTTAAATTTTCTTATTTTAAAACCACACCTCACATAGATAAATAGGTAATGCTACTCACATAATCTGATCTAAAAATCATGTTACAAAAACTGATAAAGGGATAAATAATTATATACCAATTGGTAACAACACCATTATTAGATACTAATCCTATATATGATAATTTTTGATATCATTTCACAGTTTACAACATCAATTCCAACACATAGATGGTGTTATTTAACTATTCTATATTTACATCAGGTGTTGGAACTAGAATTGTATTTATCACTCCACTTGGGAAAAGAATTCCACTTTCATATTGATTACGTTTCTCATTCACAAAAAATATCTAAGAATACGAGGCACTTTTCCTTAGCCTCTATGAAGCTTAAGATATCCAAGTAAAATACATTAATGTCTATGGGGATTCATAGTTGGTCATTAATCAAGTCACATATGTCTACCAAACAAAGGAATAATGCTTAATTTCATAAAATAATATGGTTCAATGTCTATGTGCTCAATTCAAATACTTATCTATTGAAAATATTCCTTGAAAAGACAATCATCATGATGATGTAATGACAAGTGCAACATTGTTAATATTTATTAAAATAAATGATGAGAAAGGTATGTTCATTATTAAATGATTATATTCAGCATTAGTATCCCATGACAAACTCATATCTCTATTAGTTTTAGCCACCATGTGCAGTACAAAAGCATCATAATATTTTTTTGCTATTTACATTTTTTATACAAATGTATCATGCTAGTTACTTTAACCAAGAACAATAAGTGTTAATAATAGAGAAATGCCATTTGTTATGTCATCATTAGTAGTGAATAATTTAAGTGATCTTTTGATGGACATTTACTCTAATGTTGGACATCCAAATAAGATATGTTGGCCATTAGCCAAGTGCATGACAATGAATGTGGTGGCCATTCTAAAAGAAAATCAATGTCACACAAATAAATTCAGTAGGGTATTATTTTACCACCATAGAACCATAATATCAATAATATTATAAATTATGTGACAAATGTCAATGACATGCTAATATACACCATGTTCTTTCAAAACAATTAAAACCTATTGTCTCCCCATGGACATTCATGCTATGGGGCTTTGATCTAATTAGTAAAATAAACCTAAAATTAGTATGGGGTCACATATGCATCATCAAATATATAAAATAATTTAATGAATAGGTGTAAGCCATTCCATTATAATCCACATAAGGGTAATATATATATTGCTTTCTCATGACAAACATCATTTCCCATTTTGGTTTATTAGCAACCATCATTATAGATAATAGAACCTCTTTTAAGAAAAAAATAATGAAGAAATTTTATGCTAAATATAATATCCAACACACATTATCTACTCCATACTACCCATAGGGTAATGGATAACCATAAGCTAAAAATAAGATAATTAAAAATATCTTGAACAAAAAGGTTACTAATTATGGTGATGATTGGCATAATCAACTCATCTATGCAGTACAAGATTATTTCACTAGTATTCATACAATGGCATGAGCTACTCCTTATTCACTAGTGTATGGACCTAAATTAGTTATCACAATAGAATTAGAAATCCCATCCTTACAAGTATAAATCAAAGGTCTTAACATATATGACCAATACAAAGAAAAATGTCTTCATGAGTTAGAATAATTGGATCACACACACACATCCAAGCCATAGAGTACCTTAAAGCACAAAAAAATGAATCCAATAGGCATAAAATATCCATGTTCATAGTAGAGAATTCAAAGTTGATGATCTCATTCTAAAAGAAAACCTCAGAAATGTCAATGCCAAAGAAGAGATAAAATGAAAGTTTAAACCAAATTGGCTTGGTCCATACTTAATCATAGAAAACCTTAGACCTAAGTTATACCATCTATATTAATTATATGGTAAGTAAATGAATAATATAATTAATATCATACATATATGAATATTTTATATATAAAAAACTCATAATATACTTGTACATATTTTCATTATTTCAATTTACTTGTACATAGTTTCATCTTCATGTTGATTGTACATAGCTTATACTCATAAAATACAAAAACAAGATAATTTATTAAAAAAAATAAAATTAAAATGTTGATAAAAAAATACAAATTTCAATTTGTATGAATTTCCATTTTTACATTCATTCTATTTTCTAGGTACTACATGTGCTATCTATGTTAGTGTAGTTAGTTTTATCATACATACATATTTCACTTATTCCCTTCGAGTGTTTATAGATTACTAAAGGGCTTAGATACTCTACATTTATCCATATTTTATACTATCTACCCATAAAGGGCACATACACATATACATTGATTCAACATTCATATATTATCCTAGTGGGGGCATCATACACAACTTTTAATTTACCAAGTTATATCTTTCTATACTCCATATCATTAATTTAGCATTGATTATATCTTGATTTTGATCATCCTATACTACACTAATTTTGTTCAGATTAATAATAATATAGGATCAAATTATGTACATATTTTCTCTTATATAGATTCATACCACATGATTATTGCATACTTTCATTTTTAGCTTTACTAGTTTAGACTTGATTACGTCTCTTCGATTCTACATCTACTCAAGGGAATTTGAATATGCCATTGTCATTTCATTTATTTTATGATTTGGACATGTTATCATGTCCTTATGTATGAATATTGATTGTGTATATGGACAGTTAAACATGTCCTTCCATGTGGCTCTAAGACAAACTGATGAAATGAAGGATCTATCACTCACAACTCTCTTTATGAACTTTGATGAGGTCTACAATTTCTAAAATAATTACACCTTGGATATTAAATTTAATATACCAAATATCCTTTGATCATGGATGAATAACTCTAGACAATGTTTATATATTAATAAATACCCCTCAAAATATTGACAACACTCTCTTTATCCTAAAATAATAATAAATTAAAGTTGACTCTAAATCTATCTTCAAACTTGGTTATAGCCTATTTGACCTTAAAGGAAGATACTTATATTGAGATTTAGATCAATTAGATTATTTTACATTAATATTTACCCTTATATAAATGTTGAATATTATAAATTAATACCCTTTTATTGGTTTCTTAGGAAATAGGTGAAAAATCTGTTTTCTCTTCTAGGTCTTTAGGCCTAATTTTACTTCATTATGAGAATATTGATTATGGGATCATAAAAGTTTCTCTTCTAGATCTTTAGGCCTAATTTTGATTCATTATGAAAATATTGATTATGGGATAATAAAATACTTTTTAACACTACTAAACTTAAATTTATGGTAATCAAACATGTTTAAATCTTCATACAAACTATAGGGCTCAAGAATATAGAAAAATACCAATAAACTCCTTATTTTAGTCCTCGGCTAGCAAACACAAGCCAAATAAAACACAGACCAAATCAACCATAATTAGTTATTTGAATAAAAACATGGCATATTAACTCATTAAAATTATTGTATCAATTGATAAATTTATTTTTCTATTTGTATTCAAACTTTTAAGAAGTTTCATTGGTGAAATTTGAAGATCTAGACCTTTTTATCTATAATTAGGATTTACAGACTTATAGAAGCTTAGAGTTTCTTAAGCTTGTTTTATAGAGAATAAAACTATTTTATTATTCCTAACACTTATAAAATAGGCTAAAAAATACTATGTTTCCTCTTTATTATCAAATTCAAACCCATACAACAATTTGTACATGAGACAAGATCACTGTGTTGACTCAAACATGAGAAAATAGGGGAATTGAATATTTTAGGAACACAGTCGACTATAATGGCTTAAATTCAACACAAAATCATTTGAGACTCATTTTTAATGACAAATATACTAGACACAAATTTTTATAACATCACAAACCTTTTTTTAAGTATGAAAATTGATTTACAAACACATAGATCTCTTTGCTTAAGGTAGACATGTACATCACTGAGTGTAACCCTATAGATGATAGAAATTGGTCCTTTTAAGCTTGAACTAATCCTTGTACATACCATCCTTTTAGGTTTCAATAATTATAAATTTTTTAAAGTTTTTTTCTAAGATTATAATTATCTAAACTTATCAAGATTCATCCTCACTCACCTAGTCTTAATTTAACAAACTGACTTCATGTGTTAATCTTGTAGTTACATTGACTATTTAGGAAAAAAAGATGATTATGACCTCTAGAAGGTATAAAACACTCTTGATACATTTTAAATTACTAAAATTATAAATGGGTGAGGATTACCCATGAATAGGCATTAATCAAACACAAAGAGCATACAAATCGTTAGAATAACAAAAAGAGGTGAACTTAATTCTCATTAATTTTGCATGACTTAGCCAATACAAGAACTCATGGAGGGAAAATATTAGTAGCATGAGGATTATAAAATGTGGTGACCCTTTTACAATATAAGAACCAATATTTTATAGGAGCAAGTTGGTTTTACAATAAAATCACCACTTGTGTGATAGAAGAAACATTTAATTATTTTATAGTGTTGCAGCCATACTTTTGCCAAATGATTAGTGGGAAAATATCCCCTAGGTACATGTGCATTGGGTAATGGTAGATTTTAATATCAATGTTAGAGGATGGCATGTACTTAAGATTCAAGGTCAAATAACCACCTTTATGTTAAATTGTTCTGACAGTGCCTCAAACTTTGCTCAACTATCTCTAACATCCCTTCATGTCTAATAAATACCTGGCACATGGAACTTCGATGGGATCTTGGGAGAGCTCCTTTGGATTTTTTTTATAAGGAAATCACATACATGACATGTGGAAGTTTGGTTATTTATTTAGGAAGGTTGTGAAGATCCTCTCTTTGGGCAAGTGTGAGGCCATCCTGTAGTGCTTGTGAAAGAATGTTGTGTTATGTACAATCAAGAAGCATAGAAGTAGAATATTTCATGTAGGTATGAAATTACATTGGATGGATGCAAGAAATATCTTGAAGTAGAGTACACACCAAGATAGAGGTTATATGCATGATAGAGTATTCTATAGCCACTTTTTGTGCCATGTTCTTTATTTATCCATTTCAGAACTTGGGGACATACATCCTTAAACTCGTAAAACTCTTATCATACACACTGACATATGTGCCCATCATTCCTAAAAACCCAAAATCTTTGTGTGTGAACATAAATTGGGGCCTTGGTAAGCATTAACCATCTCATTAATTTTGTGTAGACTTTTACCTCTATCTTAGGCTCAGGCATAGAAAGGAGAATGTCTGTGCATTCTCTTCTTGAAGTTCTAAATCCATAGGTGCTGATCTACTATAGGTATTTGAGAGGTATTATGCTGATTATGTGGTGACTCAAAAAATCAATAGGTCCCTTATTCTAAATTTAATACATAAGAAATATTCTTTATTAGTCATCATATATATGGTACACCATTTGGGAGTGAATGATTTAACTATTGTTGGAATTATGGAATGCAAAACCCTATGTAGATAAAGAATTGAGTAATAAATTAGGGAATAAATATATTAATATCAATAACCATTTATTTGTAAAATAATTGATTTGTTTGCTTAGCTTATAAATATAAATGAATTATAAAGGAGATACTTTAAAAATGACTAAAATGGATAAGTGGTAGGCTAAAAAATAATACAGGAAAATTGGAAGGAGTCACTAATGGGAAAAAGGTGTTAGTATCTCCTTCAGATAGTAGTTTAGTCCTTATACCAATAGTGTTCTCCACTAGTGTCATTTTATAATATGCTAATGAATATGAGTACATGAAAAAATGAGTTTCTGGGAGGATGTTCACCTTGTTTTGAGAATTTTGTGTTTGTGTGACTGAGTCCTGAATCACTATCTATTTTATGTTTATTATAGGTAGGATGGATATGACCTCAACACCACATGTTATGAGTGTTCCCTCCATACCAATACCTCAAAAGGAGATCAATCTATATGTAGTTATCCCAATCTAAGTGTTGGTGCATGTGTAAGTGAATGATAATATGAATATTAATGTGGATGCTTTGGGTGTGTATTGAGATTGAAAACCTAAGTAATATGGGATTTAGGATGTTATATATGGGTGCATGTAGAATTAGGGTAGAATAGGGATCAATGACCTTGATTTGCACAATTATTTTTGAGTTTTTTCAAGAGAGTTACATATATTTTCCATCAAAGAGATAAATGAATGAGAGTGGTCTTTATATAGTTTTATAGTGCTTGATGAGACATGAAATGAATCTAAAATGACACTTACCTTGGGAAGTATAAATATATTCATTAGGGGTAAAGAAGGTTGAGGGTCAATAATGTTACCTATTTTCCATTAGTGTAGTGTGTTATACACCCAAGGGTTTTGCTATTGTCCAAGTTGCTAGAATGGGTGAAAAAGGGTCCTCGATGGCTAGGAGGTGTCTTGATGTGGCTTTATTTATATCTAGTCAATGTCTGAGTGCACACATAAGCTAAAAAGGATCAAAATAGGCCTTATAATAGGTCTAGGGATAAGTTAAGGATAATGTGGTCTCAAGTGACACTCATTACATTCAAATGAAATTTTATATGACTACATTTACCTCCCCTTTATTTATAAAAATGGATTAAAGTGAAATGAATAGGATAAAGGAATCATAGGCCTACCTTTGACTTACCTAAGAGGTGAAGCCCATGATTGTGGATTTGATTCTATGAACTATGCCTCATTACATGTCTTTGAAATGAAAATTGTATGAATTAGTCCTTAATGAATATCAAAATCAAAGACAAAACTAAGTAAAAAGATGAGAGAGAGAGGAAAGGAATGAATAAAAATTATTAGGTATGTGAGCTAATGCTAAAACCCAGTGACATCCTGTGTGTGTAGATGGTGATCAAATGGTGAATAGGTTGGAATGGGCTGATGGCTTGCCTAATCCCCATGTGTAGGTGGCTCAATAAATCAAGCTAGAATTAACTCCATCATTTCTAACCCTTACTTAGTGGACCATTACTAGTAAAAAACTTAGATTAGATTGATGAGTTGTCTAACCCTCTCATGTAGGTAGCTCAAGAGCTTAATTAGGCTATGAATCCATCATTCTGTACCCTGAGTAGTATATGAATCTGAAGGTGAAACTATGTGTTGTAACTAAAACTATGTAAGATTTATATTGGGCTACTTAGAAACTCTAAAATGTAAATTGGCTTAGGGGCCACTCAGGACCTCTGAAAGGTAAAATAGCTTAGGGGCCACTTGGTAATGCTAACCACTATAAATGGAATGATGCATCAATCTAGTGTAAACATGGTTCATAACTAGTTCATATGGTGTCTATAGTATATAACATGGAGAATGACATGGAGTTTCCATTCCATATAAGAGTAATGATGCCAAATTGAACATATGGGAATAATGTGCTATGCACATACTCCCAACTATGATATATGTGTATATGGATTATATAACAAGTCATAATAATATATATCTTTGCATATATGAAACTGAAATGAGAGTGATCATTTTGTGTATGATGCTCCAAATTTGACAAAATATGTGTAATCTATGTAACAATTGAGTATATACTAGACTTGTCTGATAATATGTGACTAAGACTATGTAATTCTAAATTGTAATTGTTATGCCTTTTTTATTATTTGAGAATTTTCTATTTCTAAGGCTACTAGACAATAACATGGTCATGTTTGATAATAATGCACTACACTATAGACCAATGCATCATTTTATTGATTTTTTTTTGTTTAGGAAAATTAAGACTGATCTAGGTGTGACTATGTTTAACTATATTACCCTGAATCCAAGCTCTATAATCTATGTCTATATTTTAAAAACTAGGTTTTGAGTGCATTAAGATGTCTTGATCTATGTGTAAACCCCTATGAACACCACCTCTTTTGAGGGGATTTGTTGAACCTCTGCAATAACTATCCTCAAAATAAAATCTATGCATCATGTGTGTTAGACTAAAAACATATGGTATCTACATGATAAACCAATATAATGTGTATACATGACATCAAAATGTAAAATAGTCTGAGCTTAATTTGCTATTGTATGATGTATGTTATATCTAGCATTCACAATGTTTCCAAGATAGATATAACAATGTAAGAATGTTTATCAAAAATAAATATGAATTTAATTTGAATAAACTACCTAGGGGGATGGGGCATGATGTACATCAGGCACCCAATGAGGAAGGGGATATGCTTGAGGTCCCTCATGGCATCAAAAAATTGGATGTGAATCTAAAAATCAAGAGTTAAGTGTCATGGCCATGACACATACATAAAATCATACATACAAACATATGATGCATAAAAAATAGGCAAAGGACACAATATAATGGATATGGGTACTTGTAGCTAAGTTTAATAAATAACATACATACAAGGACATGTTCAAATGTCCACATAAATATAGATCAAATAAGGTTCACTTAGAGCCACATCGAAGGACATGTTAAAATATTTTCATACAAAATCAAGAATCACATAGAAGGACATGGGCACATGTCCAAATCATACATATAATGAAAGGAATTAGCTTTGATCCATTAAATAATGGCATATTAAATGTCCTTGAATATATTTAGAAGTAAAGATATATAATAAAATATAAACTAGTAAAGATGGAAATGAAAGTATGAATAATCATGTGGTAAAAATATGTATAACAATAAATATGTACATAATTTGAGTCTATAGTAGTATTAGTCAACAAGAAATTAGTGTAGTATAGGATGATCAATATTAAGATATAATCAATGCTAAATCTTTGATGTGGAGTATAGAAATATATAACCTACCACACTAGAATCTATATAATATGATTCCCCCAATGGGTTGATATGTCAATGCTTAATCTATGCATATGTGTATGTGTCCTTATGGAAAAATAGTAACAAGTCTGGATATGAGTCGAGTACCTGAATCTTGTAGTAATTTGTGAACACTCAAAAGGAATAAGTGAAGCATGTATGCATGATAAAAATAACTATAATAGTATAGATAACATATGCTGTATTTGTAATATAGATAGAATGTAAGCATGAAATGCATACAATTTGAAATTTGTGTTTTCTAAGTAATATTTGAATGTTTTTGTATTTTTGAAGATATAATATTATTTTTGCATTTTTTGATTATACGCTATGTATAAGCAACATGAAAATGAAACTATATATAAGGAGCAAGGTAAGATAAATTATGTACATAAAATACTATAAGTAAATAATATTACATACAAATTAAATGCAATGATTCTAAATATCCAAGAGCACATCCACATGACATGGATAGTCAAATAGAGGATCTGGTGGGAGGTCATCCATTGTTGGATATGAAATATATCCAAACTCAAATAAATCATCATCATTGTGATCATCATACCATTTTTTCTACATAAGCATAGCCTTATCCTTGGAATTAGTCTGGATTATGTGCATTCAAATAGTATATCTGTCTAATGGGTAAGAAGACTTTTTTGTAATCCTAAGGTAGACCATAGTAGACCAATAGATGTATGTATGAAATTTGTGATTTTCATCTATGCCATCAAGTAAAATGTGAATTGTGTGTCATTCATAATTGAAATTCAAACATTTGTCTATCTTATTAATTGTGGCATCCATTACCTATAACCATGTACTACCAAGTTTAACTTATATACGAGTGCTTATGATCATTATAAAAAGTAGTGTGTTGACCACCTTAGGGCCACATGCAATTGGTAGTGTGATATGTCTTAAAAAGTCTTGAAAATGTATACAATATTGTAGATCTATCTCCTAGTGCCCTATGTGTTTTAATAATGATAAAGTGCATGTGTTGGGATCAAAATCCATATCTATATAAATATGAGGAATGTATTGGTCCTTGATGATATCCCTAAAAATCAATGGATCATTCCTCAAATTTTAATGCTAGTGAAATGTCCATCATGGTATATGTACTGGTGGAGGTAGAGACTGTGTAATCTATATAGTGCCCTTAGTTTTGAGTTTATTTAATTTATATTTTAATATTTCACATGTATCTATATTGTGTCTAGTAATCATTTGAAATAGACAAAATGGTTTATCATCCTACTATGACAATCTACTAACAGATATGTGGTGAACTATGGGTAATGCTATCAATCCTCAATCAAGTAATATTTGTAAAACTAGTTGTGGTCTATCTTGTGTACTACCTAGGTGAATTCAAATAAGTGGTTTAATATCCATAGATGTAACCATATGTATTGAGTGTATATAAGAATTTACCTCTAATTGCAAGTGATTATTAAGACCTATATCTAGGGTATTTTAAACTAGTGGTGATGTCTATGTAGGAAAAGGTATGAGTGCCTTGGAATCATCTTTGTACTCTCTAGGGAATACTAGTGTCAATTTGAATTTGCATAAATAATCATTAATGTTCATGGGTGATAAATTATCCTCTTTAGCATTCTAATAATTTGTATTTAAGTTTTTGATGTATATTTCCTTTGAGCTAACAATTAATGGTAACTGTGCTATAAAGATATCATCATTCTCATCGATAGGGGGGAATGTGTTATAGGAGGGTCATTCTCCATCATGGGGTAATGTAAATTTTTTGTAGGAGGATCTAGAATGTGTGAAACAATAGTGGTATTATAGTCCACAACCTCATATGTGTGCATCTATTCCATAGGAATCATGTGAGGTAGTAACTCTATGAGAATATGAGATATCCCATATGATGAAATACTTGGGGGAATAGGCTCAATGAATATACAATATCTAAATGGTTGATTATCATATTGACAAGTGTGTAGGTAGCCATCATGTTAAAACTTGATGCATCTATACAAGGTAGAGGATACTACGTCCATGGTGTGTATTTAAGGTCTCTTGAGTAATAAATTGTAATGCAACTGATTAGGCACCACCTGAAACTATATAGATAGAGTTTTTAGCCTAGCCATGATATCCAAAGTAATATAACCCAATGCCTATTAGGGAATGCCATCAAAATCTCAATTTTTTAAATGTATATTCTTAATTGCTGCTATATCAACCCCCATAGTCTATAAAAATGTGAGGCTATATATGCTAAGACTTGAAACATTGTTGATTAGAAATCATTTAATAGTGGTGGTTTTAATTCGTGCCTTAATGAAAAATGACAAATTTTGATCGACAAAATATATGACATATTCAATGTCATTTATAGTGTTCATGACATGTAAAATAATTTGGCTCTATATCACAAGGTAAAAATGTGTGATTGAGTGTTTGAAAAAGAATTTATTTGGAAATGGTTGCATGTTGAAGTAATTCCAATATAGAGATCATGGCTAGTGTATTTCTCAACTGATCATCATTATCATATTATCTGTGCTAATCCCTAGGTCTTGTTTTATTATGTTGGGTATGAAGAAATATCGTTGGATTATGATGTTCTTATATAGGCGAAAGAGGCATCTAATTTCATCTAATAACAAATCAAACAATAGGATCTACCATTTTCCAAGGGTGAGAGGTAGAGGTAAGATGCGAGGAAAGGTAGTCAATGGGTTTGTTGTACTCGAAATACCCTCATTATTGTTTTTGAATAAGGACCCACTATATTTTAAAAGGTCTAGGCCTATTTTGAAAATATTCTTTCCTATATCTTTATATGTTCACCTAACTTATCTATTTGGCATAAATGCAAATGGATATTTTCACATATTTAGTTTATTAGTACTAACTTATTAATACTCTTTGGAATTTTTTCATATACATAGGTTTTCAGAACATGTAAAATAATTATAAATTCTTGGAGGTCACATATTTTTCCTCTCACCAAAAGTGTTTTTCATAAAAATTTGGTCTTTAGAACATTTTTTCATAAGTCAACCTTTGACATTCCTGGATACTTCACACCTATTTTAAACCTTCACAAAACATGTTCTTTAGAACTTTTGTTCATATATTTTGTTTGAATATTAGGTATTTGAAAAAAAAATCATGATATATGCATGTCTTAGACATTTATGTTCATCACGGGTTTGTGTTCAAGATTTGGGTCTTTGCAACATTTAGCCTTTTGAAAAATTGTTTGAAATTTACACTTTGGAAAAAATGGTCAATTTTTTATTTCAGAATTACGTCTTCAAAATAATTATTCAAAGAAATTGTTCAAAATTTTTGCTTCATAAGGTCTCGATCAACAATTAGTATTTAGCAAAAATGTTTAAAAATTATGTTTCATAACTTTTGGTTTGGAACTTGGCCTTTAGAAAAAGCAACCTTCATGTCCTTCACAAAATATGTCTACCATAGGTCTTTGAAACTTCTATATGTGAGATGTTTTTACGTTATAATAATTTAGTTTGACTCTTTCTAACACAACATCTAACACTCGACTATCAAAATCCTCTATGGCATAACTAGATTCAAATTAAAATAGAGACAAGATGACACTTGTAAGAGGAAATGATGTGGCATTCCTCCAAACATATATAAGGTCTACATGTCATACATGCAAAAAAAAAGTGGTAAAGTTTGAATTGAATGAGTAAAAAAAGTTTAGAGACATTGGCCATTAATGGCACACAAAATTAAGATTGAATACCAAAAATGATATCAATTAATTAAGAGTGAATATGAAATCTATTAATAATAAACAAGCTCAAGAAAACTTGCATCCTTTAGAGAACTCGAAGCCCTAGCCACTTACATTCAAATTGTGAATTATTACCAAAATTTATATCAATGAATTGAGAAGGAATATCATGTCAATCGAATTATCTTTGAGCCATTAAATTGGAGAGATATAACTCTATGAGAATAAAAAATTAATAATGGCTTCTTCATCCAAGATATTCAACAAAGTCCATCCACCTTCTAGGTTTTTGATCAAATAATCTATCAAGTACACATACACCATTTTTTATTTAACACTATTCAATGATGAGTATCCCAACTACTTATCTCTGTGGGATGTAATTGGAAATGTGTACACCCATACATGTGAAGAGAATTTAACACTAGTGTAGAGGTAATTGGGTACATATTTTCTCCCACTCAATTGATAAGGATTACCTTTTTCAACAACCAAGCTTGAGATGCATTGACCTACTACGAGACTTATTATCTATGGGAAAGGTAATTGGGGTCACTTTTCTACATCACATGGAGCATAAAACTATCATCACCCATATTTTAAGAAATGCCTTCCAAAGGTACCTATCTCTTCTTTTTGTAGATGATATATTTTATTTTCATAGATTTGGAATGTGGAAGAAGAATAATACAATTTATAAAACTCTGAGGAAGTGGATTATCCCTAGAGAAACCATTATCCTTAAGGAAAATATATTGGTACCTATAACCAAATTTTAGATCGAAGTTCACATTGGAATGAATCTTCTAAATAGGTTATATGGATACCTTAACATCCACTTTATTCACCTAAAGTGGGTTCCATTTTTATATTTATTGATGACCTTAGAGCTAACTTTTACCCTAGGAGAGGTAATTTAGAATCATGCACACATTGCATGACATCATGTAAACAAATCTATGTTTTGACATAGTTGTGATCAACTATCATTGTACATGTAAATTTTTGTCATCAAATTAAAACCAAGGTTATGATCACTAACATGTAACTAAGAGTTTTTCATGAATTTGGAGGATAAGGTGATCCCTCCCCAAGTCTATTTATACATGTAAATCACTCATTTCAAAGGGGTTAAAAATTATCAATATAGGGAGAAGTCATTTTTGATAATCATGCAATTGTGTATATGGATTTCCATTCCAATTTTATGTAATTAAGTGTTTATTTTTCTTGGTTTTTTTATTGAGTAATTTTAAGTGTGCAATAGCTACATATATTCATTTTATTATCTATAATATCTGCTAGTTCTAGGTGTGCAACAACTATTGAATAATTATCAAGTATTATTAATTATATGAAAATAGGTTGATTGTCTCAATTTTTACAGTGTGAAAAAGTGTTTTCCTTTCATATAGTCTTCTAAGTGAGAGACATAGCTACCCTAGATAATTTTTTGATCTGAACTAAAACCTTCTAAGGGTGTACAACAACTACTCTAAAAAGATCAACCTTTAGTTGAGATCTTTGAGTTTTCTATATGATATCTTCCTAGACTATATAACTACATTTGTATGTGAGTGTGAAATATCTTTAAACAATAAGCATTATTTCCAAAACACTTATCCATAAAGAAACCAACACTAGAAGTAATCTATTGAAACCATAGTTCCTTCTTTTTGGCTCTACCCTTCCCTCTTTTTGAATTTTATTTGATTGAGATAAACCCACTCTAGAATAAGGTACATCCATCCAATTAAAATTTATTAGGTTTTATCTCACCCACAAACATACTTGATTTACAACCTGTATGCTCATCTTGCTATTCCACCACTCGATTTTTTGACCCATTACCTACAACTCATGCCTTAGAGTGGAACATACCTCCATTGAGATCCTAAAATGTTAGAGGCTACCTCATTAAATATGGGGGTGTGCATAAGACCCATATCAATAGGAAAATACTTGCAGTAGAAGGAGGGCCACTCATATGCCTTCTCTAGTGAGAGGTTATCCCATATATTTTGGTTACACTGGAGACACCTAAGATAGTTAGCAGACTTAGAACACAAACCGGTATTTTAGTTTTACCTTTGTTAGTACATAGAAGACATAGATCTATACTAGTTATTCTTGTATTACCTCAATCTATGACACATTATCCAATAAGAAATATTCAGCCCATTAATCATCTTATGGTTTAACCACCTTAGTTATTAAAATTTACTATTATCATCCCAAGGGATGTAAATAAATTACTAAGGAATCTAAAGAAGTATCTACCTTCTTTATCCCCCTCAGAAGGAAGAATGGTAGAGAAACATATCAAGTCTTTCAATGCTACTTTGAGGTTAATGAATGTCACTGATGAAGATGTTGCATTCAATATTTTTCTAGTCACATTGTATGATACTACCTATTATTGGTACCTAAATATATATATTTTTATATTATAGATAAATTACAAATATAATCATCTGAGATGCCAAAAACATTTATAGATATTTTAGATAAGACATATCATACTATGGGGCATCCCCCATCAACAAAAAACACAACAATCAAATGTATAATATAAAAATAACACCATAAAAGTAACCTAGTAAAAAAATAATAGTATCAATAATATCATAAAATTAATAGTAACATCAAAATAGAAATATAAAAAAGAGAAACCACCCCAAATGTGGTAGAGTCAAGCCTATGGGTCTTATGCTCTACTATTAGTAGTGCCTTTGACTTTGAATTTGTTATCTAAATCAATAGAATCAGGTCCCACCAAAAATGTTTTACCACCACTAGGTCCCAATCGCATCTATCCAAAAGCCATCTAAGTAGGATAGTGATCCACTTTTTCTAGTAGTCATTTCATGTTTCTATTTTTAACATATTCCAAGACATCTTTGGCATTTTTTGAGCCTTCTATTTTTATCAATTTGTCTAACTTGCTAGATAAAATGTTGATGTTTTCATTAATCTTATTCCACACTTATTCTTGTAGACCTTGGTTATGTATTACTAGAGCCAATTCATAAGAAGAAGGCACTATGTCTATAATCTCATCACCCATTTTAGGGAACATGTTCAAATTAAATAGTGTAAATTTATCTTAGGCTTCTCTAATTATGCATCTTCCCTACTCATCATTACACACATCCTTTAACACACTTTCATTCATAACCAACCAACCAACTATCAATCCCATTTTGATCAAATTAAAATGGAGTAATCCATTCCTATAGCAGGTGTTTGGCCTAGTCAAAATATGTGTCTTTTATGTATTCCCATTCATATTCTAAAATTTTAACTTTGACTATCATCTGGTGACTCACTATACAATTAGGATGGGGGCTTAGTTTGGGGTATCCCCCAAAATCAAGCAAAAAGTTTGAGGTGACTTTGAGGAGTCCTATCCTAATAAATTACTCAACATGATCTTAAGTCACTTTTAACTATAATAATATGTGCAAATACGAAATACAGAGGATGAATTCAATTTTGAAGTCAATAAAAAATCTATCCATTTGTTGGAAAACCTCAAGGTTCATTTGCTTCCATAAAAACCATAAAATTTTAGTATAAAACATAAGACAAAATTTATGAAATAAAGGGTGAAACTTAATCTTAAGACATGCATAACCAAACATAATATTAAGCCAACCAATCTCATAATCAAAAACCGCACTCCAATATTTAAGATAATAATTCCATATATTAGTAGCATATGGGTAGGAGAAAAAACATACTCAACCATTTCATTTTCTCTATAGAAAGAACAAAAAGGAATATGAATACCAAAATTGCTCAAGATAGAACTAACAACCAACATCTTATACATTAATAACCAATGAAAACAAGATTTCTTGGGTTCAAGATAAAAGGCCCAAATCACATCAAACCTAAAGGACCATGCAGGAAGGGGATTACACATAGACCAAAAATGATTAAGGGTGAGGTAAGGGACATTGGAGAAGGATATATTCTTGTAAAGCATTCAAAAGGTAATTTCAAGTAGATGGGGACCTTTCTTCCACTTCACACTATCCCAAAATTCACCTTCTTCTTCCGTGAGAACTACATTATTTTTTCCCTTAGATCTATTTGGAACAAGGTGAATGTTCTTCATTGAGAGTTAGGAATCTGAAATATATATTTGAGATCTATCAAAGAAGATCATCTCACATCAAAATAGAGATCCTTAAAAAATTTTAACCCCTTAGTCAACCAATCAAAGGTAGAGTAACCCCTGATGAGGGCAAGTGGTCTTTTTTTGATAGCCAAATTCCACAAAAGTGATATATGCCCCTGACATATTATCCAAAACCAATTGAAAACATGTTTAGAAATAATGAAGGGATTGGTAACATCTCAAGCTGACCAAAAAATATAGGAGAGCTAGCCACTTTGATCATGAAAGTCCCAAAAGAAGATCAATAATATTCAAACCTTTCTAACCTAGCTTTCATTTAGGAAAACCTCTCAAAATATTATTCCTAAATAAGACTTTCTAGGTCTTAATTCCAATGCAAGCTCTGATTATCCACTTAATTGCCAATTTTATACCCTATAAATGAAGGTCCTTGATCCCCAAGCCTCCAATATTTTTAGATTTTGAGAAAATTTTCCATGAAACCACATGCCTTTTCTCATTCTCTTTCCCATCAGACCATAAAAATTCTCTTATGATCCTATGGAGCATATTATCTAAGATTTGCCAAAGATAAATTAGGAGGCATAATATATACTATATGATGAGAGAATTTTTTAAGAGACTTGAATCCTTCTTGGTAAGGACAACATATGTCCTTACCATTTCATAATTTTATTATTAATTTTATCAAATATCCATTACCACATACTTTTGAAGGAGGGTGAAAGGTCAAATGGAATATCTAGGTACCTAACCATTTCATCTGGTCCTTTATAAGTCCATCCAAAGTTTGACAACCAGACATGAGGCTATTCTTGCCAACTATCATGTGTGATTTATGTATTACCAGTTTAAATCCAGAATCAGAGCAATACATATCTACTCTATCGACTACCTTAGCTAGGATATTTTTATCCAAGGTGACAAATATTAATGTGTTATCAACAAATAGAACATCGATGAGGGAATCAATGTTTGGGAGTGAGATACCTTTGAATGGAGGCGCAATGTCAGAGAATCTCAGTAGATAGTGTAGTGCATCAACCACCATAACAAAGAGTGAAGGGGCAAGAGGACACCCTTATCTATTGGAGTGTTAAAGCTCAAGAGATTATATCAATTACCCATTAACTTTAATGATAACTGAATCATCCTTGAAGAGTATGTTGACCATTCTATAAAATCTATCTTAAAACCCAAAGGCTTGCAACATTCTTTCAATGAAAGGCCACTCAATCTATCATATGCTTTTTCAAAGTCAAACAAGATCATTCTTACTTCTTGATTTGAATCTATACCCTAGTACATTCCTTCCTAGCTAGTGACTAAATTATTTAGGATGTATCTCCCTTCAACAAAGCCAGTTTGGGTTTTTGAGACAATATAAGGTGGAACCAAAGATAGTCTCCTTGTAAAGATCTTTGCCAGAATCTTATTTGAAACATTAAGGAGGGTAATTGGTCTCCATTTTTTACTAAATATAGATTACCATCCTTAGGAATGAACTTTATTACCTCTTTATTGACTTCTGGTTCAAGTCTATTGACACTAATGGCCTCATTCAAGATCTCCAAATAATCCTTAATAATCCAATCTTTATTAGCTTTATAGAATTCAGTAGGGAATCCATCTAGCCTAGGTGCTTTATCATACTTAAGTGAATCAATGGTGTTTCTAACTTCATCGAGAGAGATAGAGGCATTTAAGAAAGAGGCCTAAGTATATGATAAATTTTTAGAAATGTAGGCTTCACATAAAGCCCTTGTTCAACATGATAACTGGAACCATCAGAGCAGAAAAGAATGGAGCATAACTCAAAAAATGCTTCTTTAATGCTAGATGCATCTTGCAAAAGCTACCCATTAACTTTGATACCATTAATTTTAATTCTTGTGTGTTTGAATTTAAATAATATGAAGAAGAACTTAAAACCTTTATCACGAAGCTTTATCCAAGTCAATCTAGAATGGATCTATGCCCCCTAGTAATATAGTGTTATGCTTATCTAACTTGATGCTTCAAGAGATTAAGTTATTCACTAAGAACCCCATTGGCAGGATCAAGCTGAAATAATATTTTAGCATGAGTAAGCTTCTCTTAAGTATCCCTTGTAGCCTTTCTATGAATTTTTTCTTTGATCCACCCATATGTTCTAGCAAAGTTTTTGGAAGTCTCCATATTGGAGTTCCAATGATCAATTTTGGAGATGGAACAATATACAATTTTTCTAATGTTTTAAGAAGACTAAAGACCCTCTGAATAGACACTATTTTCCAAATGGGACACATTAAATTTATATAACCCCTTAAAGGATTGGGTGTCTTTATTATCCTCACTAATAAATGAAAAGACTATTTAAATAGGGTGGTGGTTAGACATAGTAAAGGGTAGGATTGTCACCGAATTACCATCCTTAATAGGGGTCACAATGAGTGTCTCCTTATTCAAGTAAAATATGTCAAGTCTATTAGGAATAAATCAAAAATTGATGTAGAACAATTTCATAAAATCATAATTATAATAGATATAAATAAAGATACATAAAGAACAAAAATAAAATGCACAACAAGATCCTATTTAACATGGTTCACCCAATGTGGGCTACATCCACCAAGAAACACTTGTTCAAATTTTAGTACAAGCCATGAGATTACACTCCACACTTAGATCAATCTTCTTAAAATTACAATGCATAAATATTATTTGGAGCTTCACTCAACAAACCCTCCTAAATTCACTCTTGAATTCACACACTCTATTCATCCTTCTCAAACCCCTATTCTCCTGATGTATTACCTATGAAATATCCATCTATACATAATACATCAATAAAATCGTATTACAAAATGATGGGTACCAAAACCATGGGTAAAGTCAACCCAAAATGGTTGCTCATTAAAGGGGGTCCAAAAAATTTTAAATATACATTATTTGAAATACATTATAATTTATAAATAGGCTCCACAAAATAACAAAGTTTGGAGTATTGCCTTCTGTTGATGCTCTAGTTGTTACACCAGGTGTACCATATTCCTCTACTTAGGATTTTACCTTTCTGTAGAGGTTCTTCAACTCTATGTATTATTTTGAATTTGGAGAAGAAAAATAACTCATCTCCCTTCCATGCTAGGTGGTCTCCCCTAATTTTATCCTATTTGTCTTCTACCATATTTAAGTCTCCTCCAAAGACCCAAGGAATTTTTTTCATATTTATAGCTAGCCAATTCCATAGATCTGCCCTTTTCCTATAGTCATTAGGAGCATAAATGTTACATAGGACAAAGGTCTGAATTTGAATTTCTATAAATATGCAAAAAAATCTATTATAGGGGAGACACCATGTTTAACAAGTAATCTTTCAAACCATGGTTGACTAGAATCAAGGCCCACCTTTCCCTCTTTGATGATTAGTGTAAAAATGATGGGAATTAGGCCAAATAAAGTTCAAGACTAAGGACAGTTAGGGTCCAATATCCTTAAATTCTTCCAAAAAGAGAAAATATAAGATTTCTATAGAATGTCTGAACTTCCTTATAATTGGTTTTCTATCAGGGGACTCCATCCATCTCACATTCTAGATTATAATCCACATATAAAACTAGTGGGTAAATAGAGGTCAATTAGATTGACCATGGGGCTTATCCCCACTATTGTATAATCTAGTGAAGTAGTCTAGGGATTTATTTTTCTTACCCCTTTTTTTGTAATGGGTCCTAATTACTATGGAGGAACTCTTTTACCATATTATTTTTTTCCTTAGGCACTACATGTTCTACTTGTGTAGAGCTTGAATCTATTTTAAGTCTTTTTCCTCCTTTAGACATCCAATTTTTAGCCCCTATGGGATCCTTGTATGTTAAAGGAACCCTACACGATATATGCATCTCAGAGGCAAGTATATTGCATTTCTCTTTCTTTAAGGAGATATCCATCAAGGAAAATTCACTAGCAAGATTGTCAATCTTGACATGGGGTGATCCATTAGAAGAGCTAGTGTACCAAACAAGGGCTTCAACAAGAATAACCATATATTATTTATAAGGTGGGTTTAAAAGAGTTTTTATTTTTCAATAAATGCATCATCTAGGTTATTAGGGAGATAATTTATCAATTCTAGTGAGGAATTCAAGCTATCAATAAAAGGCAATGGTGGTCTATGCACCTAAGAGTCAATGGAGGAGTCCTTTAGATCCCTCTCTTTTTGATTCTCAAGACCATCCTTATCCAAAGTCTCAATAGGGGAGGCAATATCTTTCAAGGGTACACTATTGAATAGAGGATTTTTAAAAAACTTATACATTATCCAAAACAATCTCATCTTTCAGGACTTCCTTCTCTTTTTTTCTGTTAGGTATATTTACCTTATTAACCAACAAAGGATAATTTTTCCTAATATGGCCAAATTTTTATGAAAAAAATAAGCATTTAATCCACCCAATCCTCTAAGAACACAAGTATAGGATTTCCCTTAATTTTAAAATTGAGGGAATCCAAAAAAAATTCTAATGGCTCTAAATAAATTAGAACCCTAATATTCATATATCCTAGATATATTATAGTATCCTTTATTCTCAATACTTCTTAGAGGGGTTTCAAAACCTATGGAAGAAAATTCCATAGCTGAATCGATACTCCTTCAATATCAACCCATCTAGAAGAAGTTTTGAAAATGAGGTCATTACAGTCAATTTTTGGGTTCCATGGGACAACATTGAAAATTAACTAGCCAAAATTCCACAAGGGTTTAATTATATTCCTATGTTACATATTGGATTTTTAAAATAAAATCATGAACATCTCTTTCTAAATCATCTAGAAAATACTAATATATAGGCCTAGACATTTATCCTAAACTGAATTTAGCCAATTATCAAAAAATATCCTAGAAGTGAGAGCATTCTTGTTTAAGCAAACCAAAAAAATCCCTACATTTTTAATCTTAGTTTCCTCCTGCTACAGTTCATATTCTATGGAAACATTTAGAACAATTGTCAAGGTCTTAGAAGGGATATAATGCTTACTAAATTGGTCTTCACTACATTACTGCTTGCCATGTTCTTCCCTGCATGCCATAAACACAACTCCTTCTGAGTGTTTTACCATTTCTTCTTATCACAAAATTTTAATTAACAATATTTTTGGATTTCTAGTTTCTTTAACTTCTACCTGACACAGGTCAAGGTAATTTCTCTTATTATTAAAAATCTTATCATTTCATGTATCATCACTTGAGTCATTAATATCACCATGCTCCCTTCTTCGCATGTTCAAGCACATAAAATCTAAGGGCTTCCATACCTAGATTCCATTAATTCATGATCCTTAATACTCTCCAAAAGGGAGTAGGAAGGGTGGTCAAGGAGGGATAGGTGTGGAGGCCATACACCATAGCCCAGATAGTAGAAAAAATAACCAAGTACCCCAAAGAAAATTAAACATGAAAGAACACAAAATTAAACACAAAAACTAAATTAAATACTACCACTTACACTAAGTAAAAGGGAAGAAATAGGAACCAAAGAGGAAAAGGTGACCAAGGTGAACCATAAACAAGAAGCTTGAAGCACCATTAATGAAGGACAAATTTTTGTCTCCCCGTTGTAGAGCTCCAAGCCTCACTGTTTTCAACACTTCAAGATAACTCAATTACTTATTAGAATGCATTCAAATTACTTTTCTTTCCTAGTTTAGATAATTTAATAGCCCTGGTCTATTGTATCAACATTTCACCAATATGTAGAGGGAACCTAATGAGCCAATCCAAGATTTTAACACAATATTTTAGAATATGTACACCTAGATGTGTCTATCATATAAACCAAATCAAGTTTTAATATTGGATATGTACAAGAATGATTTGGATCCAAAAAATACTATGATTCTACAAAGATTCACTATTACCAACACTCTAACATTAGTGTAGGAAGAAGTTATCAATATTGATAGATAGCTTAATCCTCACATACTAAGCACTCCTAACATTAATTCTAGTTTCATAGATCTAAATCAAGTGCCTCATGTGAATAAAAATGTTATTACATTCAACTAGAATTAATTGTATGCACTACCCCCTCTTAGGTATCAAACACCAAATCAAAATTATGGTTATATTAACAATCATGTATATATGAACGGTCATTAGTATAACCAACATTCAATCCCATCCAATACTACATTTATCTATGGTGTGGATTCAACCAAAGTAAAATTGGATTCTATATAAATTATGGTCTAGAAGTTGAGCGATGACTTCTTGATCATGTAGAGGAAGATGGGTAATGATACTAGCCAAATTAATAATCAAAATTATGGGTTCTAAAGATATAACAAGACTTTCAATTGATCTATAAATAATGTAAAAAATAACAACCCAATAAGTTCTCAAAAATAAATATAGTGGAAATAAATCTACCCAATCAGTGTAAAGTTCATAATATATCACAACATGGTGAACTTAAATGTGTATAATTATGTGCAGTATTTGAGATCTTCCAATGGGAGATGGTGAGACATGATTTTATGAATAACCCACCAGACCACCTTAGATCTAGTTCCTTAAACACCACTATGGCATTTAAAATTCATGAGTTTCATTTCCCAAGTGATGATGACAATGAACCATAGCATAATTTTGATGAGATACATGGCTTATAGTATTACCAAAATGGAAATTATAATCTAAGGAAAAAGTAACCCTTCACAATGTCTACTCCAAATAATACAATTATTCCACCAAATTCAAAGGCTGATAATAATCCACCTCCCCTAAAAAAGAATGATCAACCCAAGAATAAGGAGAAATAAAGAAAAGGAGGATAAAACATTATTGAATGTATGAATAAGATTAAAGCAAATATCACTCTTCATGAATTGGCTCATATCATTGAACAAAAGGAGATCTCATGGAGGTATACCATAGGAAAGTCTATTGTGGAAAGATAAATGTTGTTCACATAAATGTCATATATAAGAGTAAGCCAGAAGTTCATCCTTTCTTATTAACTATTAGAGAAT
Source organism: Torreya grandis (assembly GCA_037957365.1). Classification (NCBI taxonomy): domain Eukaryota; kingdom Viridiplantae; phylum Streptophyta; class Pinopsida; order Cupressales; family Taxaceae; genus Torreya; species Torreya grandis. The sequence goes on along the minus strand of JARHVA010001547.1, from coordinate 66,881 downwards.
TTAGAAAGAATATTCATAATTATTTAGTTGATTCTAGAGCTTTGGTACTATGATTCCAACTTTTATTTTTAAAAATCTTGGATTGAATCCAAGCTCATCAAAGAGGGTGGTATCATATCTAGACAAAAAAATGGTGTATATAATTGGAGAACTAAATGATGTACACATCCAAGTGGCATATAAGCTACTTGTGTAGTTGATTATTTATATACTTATGGTGGATATCCATGAGGGATATAGACTCCTCATAAGTAGAAACTAGTCAAATACATTGAATGGATATGTAAAAATAAAGTTATCTCATATTTGGTTACCATAGAGAGGTATTTAAAACTAGATTCTAATTAATAAAGAGCTAAAAATGAAGCACCCCATAATAGAATACAATAATAATGAAGAGGTAATATTAATATATCATAACATTGGAATTTATACCTTTACAACAAAATATGATGTGCATGAGCCAAAAGTATAGGGACCTTACCAATTATGTATTATCCATTTTGATGGTAAAATATCCAAGCAAGGGTCAAGAATTGGCATTGAATTGGTTGATCCAAAAGGTAAGACATACCTAGAAGCATATGGGTTATAGTTAAATTTCACCAAAAATAGAGTAGATTATGAGACACTAATTTTGGGATTGTAGTTTTCTCTAAAAACTAATATCAAGAAACTTCTAATATATGGATATTCAGAACTGGTAATCAATCAGGTCAAGAACAAATACCAATGCAAGATATCATACCTAAATAGGTATAGACATAGACCTTGGGATTTTATTGAATATTTTGAGGCCTTTAATATATTAGTTATTCCTAGAGATTAGGTTGCTAATTCACTAGCTACTTCAACTACTAAATTATCACCATTACAAGAGTTTAAACTGTATAGGTTTTCCATGGAGCTAGTACCTTGTCTATTTTTAATTATAACATGGAAATTTTTTCAAGTCTTTGATGATGAGTAGTAGATCATCTAATTTTTTTATAATTTATGATAATTAGAGTCTTAAATAATTAAAGATAAGGAGATTAGTTATCTATACAAGGAGGAATTTTGAGTAGAAGGAGTCATTCAACTAAAATAAAATCAACTTCCTTTAAGAATGGTTTCTTTGGAAAGGGAATTTGATCTAGATCCCTAAGCCCAATAATAAATACATCTTAAAGTAATGAATCTGAGTTCAAGAAGGATAATTTAGGATATGAGTGTGATCCACACTACATCAATATTAGCCTTAGCTTCACTCCAAAATAAATACAAATGGTGAAGGATTTACTCACCCAATATAAATATGTGATTGCATGGATGTATGAAGACTTTAAGGTTTTCAACCCAAGGGTAATCACCTATATAATCTCATTGAATCCAAACCAAAAGTCATTAAGGAATAGACAAAGGCTAATAAATCCTATCTTGGAGCCTCTTATTTAGAAGGAAGTGGAAAATATACTAAATACCAAAATAGTTTTCCCTATCAAACATTATACATGGGCTTCCAACTTAGTTTTAGTCAGGAAGAAGAATGGGGAAATTAGACTATGTGTTGATTTCAAAAACCTGAATAAGGCTTCTAAAAAAGATAACTATCATTTAACTTCCTTGTATGAGGTGATATATATATTAAGTGGTTCAATAATTATGTCCTTCTTGGATGGATTTTTAAGATATAACTAGGCACTGGCTGAATCATAAGACAAAATGAAGATTGGATTTACCACAAAGTGGGGTACTTATGCATACAAGAGGATGACATTTGGCCTAATTAACATAAGAGATACCTTTTAATAGATAATAAACCATGCATTCTAAGGGATAATAGGTAAATGCATAATCATTCACATGGATGACCTCACTATTTTATCAAAGATAAGAATTGATCACATATGCCATCTACAATCAATATTTGAAAGATGCAAAAGGTTTGGCATCTTGCTAAACCCCAATAAGAAAATATTTGGTGTTACTGAGGGAAATATATTAATCCACATTATCACCAAAGAAATAATTACAATTGAACTAGATAGAGTTTAAGATAATTTCAAGATTGCATTCCCAAACAACAAGAAGAAGCTCAAATCTTTCTTTGGGAAGATAAATTTTGTGAGGAAGTTTATATTAGGCTTTGTAGAAATTTTTAGACCTCTAAATGTAATTCTAAAATAAGATGTTAAAGTGGAATGGACATTATAGGCTTAAAATTCCTTTCAAGACATCAAATATGAAATATCTCAAGCCCTGGTGCTGATAAGCCCAGACTTCACTAAAGATTTATTATTGTATTCTTTCATTTCATAACATATAATCATCATTGTGATTACTTAGAATAAGGATTAAAGTGACAATCCTATTTAATTTATGAGTACAAAATTAAAATAAGTAGAGTTCAAGTATTCTATTATAGATAAGTAAATCTTTGCCCTTGTCAAAGTAGTAAATTTTTTTTGACACTACATCTTGAGGAATAAGACCATTGTCATTGTGATGGACCTTTTTGTCAAACTCACTTTGGGGAAAAATGAACTTAGGGAATTTAGTGGAAAATGGATGGATAAATTACAAGAGTTTGACATAGAAAATAAGGTTTCCAAAATTATTAGAGGATAAGGCATCATTCAGCTCATGACTGAGCTTGCCACACACATCACAATTGAGTAGGTTTATAGAACCCATGTATCTAGAGGAGATTGGTATACTAATATCATTCAATATTTTCTCACATGTACTTGTTCCTCAAAACTCAATAGAGAACAAAGGAGAGATTTGAGGCTCAATGTTTCTCACTACATGATTAGAAAGGGGATTATCTATATATATTTTTTTGAAGGCATTTACCAAAGATGTGTATCATGAGAATAAGCTCAATAAATTCTACAAAGATTACACCAGAAGATAGGTAGTGGTCATCCCTCTAGAAACACCATATCCCATAAAATACTTATAATGGGTTATTAATAAAGAATAATCTTTTAAGATGTACATGTTTTATGTATGAACATGCCATGAATGCTAGGTCTTGGGAAAAATATAAGTACATGTAGTAATGTTATATCTTGTTATTGAAAGAATACCTTTTTATCAATGGGAATTAAACTTCATCAGTGTCATTAGACCCATTTATTAATCCTACCATTAATTTATACTCACTTATATAGATTATTGCACATGATGGACTAAATTAATAGCTACTAGGCATTTTAGACCACAAGATGTAATCAACGTTATAGAGGAAAACATCAAAACTAGATTTAGTACCCCCATTTCCTTAGTTTTTAATAATGGGCCAATATTCAAATCAACTGAATTCATTGAATGGGCCCATCATAATCAAATCACCATTAGGTCATTTTCCAACATTATCCATAGGGAAATGGATTGGCTGAATAAATAAATAAAAATTTGATTGATGCCATTAAAAAGTCAAAAGAAAATAAACCTAAAGAGTAGCATTATCTAATGAAATATGCACTATGGGTTGATTGAGTAAGATACAAGTAGACCCTTAAGGCTTTGCCTTGCTAGTATATGGATAATATCTAGCTTTCCTAATCTTGCTCAAATTACCAAGATACCAATTTATGTAGGAGTACATGGAACCAAGTGAAAATGTGGAGTCTCCATTATTAGACATAATAGATATGGAAGATTTAAGGACTAAAGTGTTAAAAATTTTCAATAAACATCAAGACATAGTTAAAAGGTGGTTTGATAGAAGAGAAAAATTTAACTCATTCAAAATATCTAACCTAGTGCTTATATGGGACAAATACCATGAAAAGAAAGGACAACATGACAACTTCAGACCACTTTGGATTGGATCTTATTATATTTCAAAGATCCTAGGTAATAATGTTTTTTTTAGGGACCTCTAAAGTAACAAATTAACATATTCAATCAATGGACAAGTTTTGAAGCACTAATTCATGGTTGTACCATCGGGAGATGTCCCTGAGTAATAAAAAGTGTTGTGTTAAAGGTAGGAGTAGAATATATTTATTTTTTTCATAGTTAATTTCCATACTTTTTAGGTTAGTATTTCCTATTTCATTTGTTTAATTTCCTTAGTTTAGTTCCATGTTTTCTAGATTAGATTCCTTTTATTTGGTGGCAATTTGATTGGCTTTTCCTAGTATACTCAAATAAGTACCCAATACATTGGACTTATTATCCATGTTTAAGTCTAAAATTTAATCCATGGGAAAGGGTTCCAAAAGAAAATACTAGTGTGGGAAGGACACAAAATAAAACAAATAAATTGGTTTGCTTGTAGGTTTTACACCCTTGTGTTTAAGATTTTTAGAATTCAAGTATGCAATGAAAAATTAATCATTTTCATGGTACCATTAAATACTTCTACTAGGTATATAAAACCTACTCCCATTACTACATAAAAATTTAAAAAGTTTTATCATTTTCATTGGATCAAATGCACTTCTCACGTAAATACTTATATAAGATAATAACAATTTATATGTATATAGCTGACATAAACAATCTAGTAAAATTATGCACTCACATATACCACCTCACTACTATTTATGCTCTACTTCTTCCAACCTTATTCTAAAAACATAGGAAAACAAGGATCAATACATCCTAAAAGAGTGATCAATAAAATCTAATGGTGATCAAAGGCTTACATAATGAAATAAGATCAATGTATAATGAATCAAGCAATAATATAGGAGGAAAAAAAAGGAACCAAAGGTATCTTTGTTAGGGCTATGGATGCCTGGATGATAGTATAAAAATACATGAGATTCCCTAATTTTAAATATATTTGAAAATAAATAATAATGATATCTATAGTTATCCCAAGTCTTTGTTAAAATCCTCATAATAAGGGATAAAATAAAAATCACTTCCTCACACATAGATCTAGGGTATGAACAAGGAAAGTATGTTTTATACTATAATTAAGAGTCTATGTCATATTTCTAATTTAATTATTATCTTTTGAAATGGTTCATGTTTGATTTAAAATACTAAACAAAGGTTCTAGGTTCTTGAATACTCAAGAGTATTCCACCTATGAATCATTATTTATTGTACTCAATATACCCCTATTCTTTTTTCTAATAGGGACCCACTATATTCTTAAAGGTCTAGGCCTATTTTGAAAATCTTCATTCATATATGTTTATATGTGCACCTAAATTTTCTATTTGATATAAATGTAAATCAACATTTTCAAATATTTAGTTTATTCAGACTAACTTATTAATACTCTTCATAAGTTTTGCATATACACATGTTTTTAGAACATGCACAATAATTATAAAGTCTCATGCATCACATATTTTTCCTATCACCAAAAGTGTTATTCATAAAAATTAGGTCTTCAAAAATTTTGTTCAAAATTCAACCTCTAAAATTCTTGGATCCTTCACACCTATTTTAAAACTTCATGAAAACTGTTCTTCATAACTTTTATTCATAGGTTTTGTTCATAGATTAGGTCTTGGTAACTTTGTCTATGATATATACATGTCTTCAGCATTTATGTTTATCATGGGTTTATGTTTGATATTTTTGTATTTTCAAATTTTAGCCTTCAATAAAAGTGTTTGGCATTTACACTTCAGGGAAAATGGTCATATTTTTTGTCTAAAATTACTTCTTAGGCAAAAGTCTTTAAAAAAAGTAGTTGGAGAAATTGTTTGGAACTTTTCAATCCAAAATTTTGGTTCACAAAGTCTCAGTTAATAGTTGGTATTTGGAAAAAATGTTTATAAATTATATTTCAAAACTTGGCCTTAAAAAAAAACAACATTCATGGCCTTCAAAAAATATGTCTATCACATGTCTTCAAAACTTTTGTTCATGAGATGTGTTCACATCATAATAATTTGATCAAACCCTATTATAATGCAACATATAACACTCAAATACCAAAATCCTCTATGGCATAACTAAATTAAATAAAAAAGAGTGATAATATGACACTTTACAAAGGAAATAATGTGGCATTCCTCCAAACATCTATAAAGTCTACGTGGAATACCCACCAAAATAAAGTGGCAAAATTTGAATTGAATAAGTACAATAAGTTTATAGATATTAGACATTAATGACATATGAATTGGAATTGAATACTAAAATATATATGAATGAATTGAGAATGGACATGGTTTGATCACATTTGAGCTCAAGTGAACTTACATCCTTGAGATAAATCAAAGCCCTAGCCACATGTGTTTAAACTATGAATTATTTCCAAAAAAAACTGAGAAATTAAATAAAAAACGTATAAATATATGAGCATAATAAATTAATAATGGATTTTTCATAAAGTACATTCAAGGGAGTCCAACCACCTTCTACGTTTTCTATCAAAAACTCTATCGAGTACACAAATAAACCTTTTGATTCGATAGTGTTCAATGATGAGTATCCAAACTACTCAAATGTATGGAATGTAAATGAAAAAGTGGATGCCCATGCACATGAATAAAATTTAACATCAACATAAAGGTAATTGGTTTCATATTTTGTCCTACTCAAATGATAAGGCTTATAGTAGCCAAGCCTGAGGTAATTTCATGTATTTTGACCTAGTACATGACTTGTTCTTTGTGGGCAAGGTATAAAACCATCATCACCTATATTTTAGGAGATGCCTTCCAAAGGTACATATACTTGCCTATTATAGATGATATATTTAATTTTTACAGAGTTTTAATGTGGAATAAGAATAATATAATTGATAAAACTCTGAGCAAGTATATTATCCCTAGGGAAATCATTATCCTTAAGGAAAAGCTTTCAGTACCTATAACCAAATTTCAGATGGGATCCACATTGGAATGGCCCTTCTGAATAGGTTATATGGCTACACTAGTATTTAATTTATTCACCTAAAGTGGGTTGCATTGATGTATTTATTGATGGTCTTAGAGCTAAACTTTGCCTTGGGAGAGATAATTAGTGCTAGGCTTAGTAGTAAGTATTACATAAAGACAAGAGGCCCATATGAGGCAATCTATACATGATGTATTACATATTAGATGTATTCAGGGAAAAATATAAATTCATAATAGATGACTATAAATGCCATCTTCATATTACATTAATAATTGAATATATTACTCTTACCCATTCATGCACATCTACACATATCCAAGAAATATAATAAAAAATATAGAGGACATGTATCCTCAAGTATGGAGGGAAATCCATGAGGCACCATTTCACAGAGTATTAAAAATACTTATAGATACATTGATGCCAAAAGGGGACTAGTGGCTCTACCCCAATTATATGGTGATCATATTTTTAGGGCATAAGCATCTCCCAATATATGTGTTATATAAATTACCTGAATATGAGATAACATACCAGTTATAGAGGGTCATTGATGAATATTTGAACAATAAGAAGAGTGAATTCATGGATCTCATTTGATGATTTATAAACTATGTTATGTTAATTGAAAACATTTTAGAGAGGTTGGTAAGTTTAGGGATTATTACTTGTTATCCAACCTACCACATAGAGATTGGGACCCTCATGGTTGTATTTAACAACACATCTAAGGTCTTGGTATCTCTTACCAATATGAACCTTATAAACATGAATTTTTATTTTCAAATGTTAAGAGTGATGCCCAAGTCCTAGAGAGGGCTCAAATAGCTAGATTGGATACAATTTTTTTAAAATAATACAATGAGATCCCTTAATTTCAATGATATATTCCCATGTTAGGATTCCAACTCTAGGTGGATGGGTGGAAACACACTTATAAAAAAATAGGCATTCTTAGCCATCATTAGATAAAGGGGAACCATCCCAAATACCACCCATTACGATGACTATTATAAAGCAAGAGCCTATGGTGGAAGAGGTATTAAACATTACAATCTCCCTTTGGAGAATAGAAAAGCTAAATTTTATTGACTCTTCAAATTTAGAAGACAATACACTTCCTAATGCCTCTTTAGTTACTATAATTTCAAGTGTATAAGTCTCAACTTCCCATACTCAGATGGCTTCCCCCTCAATAAAATGGTAACTCTTTACTACAATAGGAAACCTAAATGCCATGGAGCATGATAAACCATCCATTAAAAGTAATCCCATTGATGAAGATGAGGAATAAGAGTTAGAAAGAGCATAAGTTTTGAGCCTCCAAGTAGCCAAAATAAACTCACCACTTGAAGTAGATAAATTAGATGAGGATATGACCCCAACTTTAGTCTTTGTTCCTTTTATTTCTAAAACTCTAGTTGTGTTAATTATTTCTCCTATGTATGTTAGTTAATTTGATCTTATCTCTCTCTCAATCTTGGTATCCTACCATCCTCAATTGTTCCCAAAGTGTAATTAGTTTCTTCTATCCCTATTATCTTCATGACCCTAATTGATTCTTCAATTCCAATTATTTATTCATCATCTATTGTTTCCAATTCCACTATTGTTAGCTCCACCATTCCCTCAGCTACCCCGTGAGTCTAAAAATGTTCATACTAAAAAATTTAGGGGAGCATTGGCAAGTGCACAATTACAAGTGTCTTTCACAAATTGTGCTTTCCAATGCCTTCTTCCAGTTTTATATATATCACTAGTGTAGTATCATCTAAGAAGATCTAGAATAAATCAATATACATAATCCACCCTATTCCATAATATGGTGGTGTTTACTAGTCAAAGATCATTTTTCCATTAATAATAGACTCCTTACATGTAGAATAATTGATTCAATCTTTAGGAGACATATTGGTTGAGACTACTACCAATGACACTTAGCCAATTAACTCTACTCAAGTGGTGGTCCCATAGCGGGCCATAAAATAAAATTCTCAATCCTCCCAAAGGCCAAATCTCACAATAACTAAGTTTCCCATTGTAAGTTCAATTTTTGATAAATCTACATGGTGTATCCAAAGAGTAAAAAATAGGAAGATCAAAGATGATGTTGGTAGGGGCATAATTTTGGAAGAGAGATAAGTTGTCTTCTCTCTTTCCAATAGAAAGAATAGGAAAACCTAAAGTAGTCTCCTTAAAATGAATGTTTTAGATATTATTTGTAAATTCAAAGGAAACTTTGATTAAACTTCATGAAGGGATTGAGCAAGCAATAAGAGATATGCATCAAGAATTGGAGGAAGTTCAAGAATAATAACAAATTTTTCATGTTCCTAGACAAATTGAGATAGATGTATTTAAGGTAGCATCAATATTATATAATATTTTGGCTGTTATTACTTCAATTAGGATTGAATTAGACCTTTATATAATTGAAAAAAATGTTTAATTATTTAAAATAAGATGAAAATAAATTGAAATTTCTTTTTTCTATATACAACAAATAACTATTAAAACCATTTAAAATCAATGACACCATTGGAGGCATCCAATGCCCTCAATTCGGTTTTCATCTAAACATAGGAGGCAAGAGAGTGGGTTGCAAGTGTATAGGAAATAATACTAAAATTTACAAAGTATGAGAACTTAATTTTTAATATTTTGGATGAGCTAAAGCTTTCCCAAAATAGGGACTCTATAGGGAAATTAATAAGTAGTGGCAGTTTTGATTAATTCCTCTAGCAAGCATCAACCAATTTTAAACAAAATATTCTAAGGATATAATTAGAATAAATTGAGGATGATCTCAATTTTACAATTAATAAGGCTAAATAAGTTGAAATTTTTAAAATAATTTGAAATCCACCAAGGCAAACATGTATATTTAATAGAGCAAGCAAATATGGTGCATCGACCACCTCTTTTGAACATGGTCATCATTAGGTTTCAACATGGGGTTAGTTTCAAGTATTATCTAGAATTAGAGATGAAAAATAAGTCTAAGGTGATATATTCCATCTCAACTCCACCTTATATCTCAATTCCACCATTAAGTTTAGTGCCTCCCACCATCAAGTTCAGCCATGTAATTATTGAGTTTGAATAAACCTTAATTACTAAAAGTTAATTTTCTACGTAATATTAGTACGTAATATTAGTCAATATAGCTATATTTTATTCATATTTAAATTATTAATTTGGTAGTTATACTAAGAAATTTTTAATTATACACATGTTTTATGGAATCATGCAAGAAAATCTAATTTTGAACATAGTTGTGATCAACTATCATTCTACATGTAATTTTTTGGCATCAAATTAGAATTAAGGTTATTATTTCTAACCTATAACTTAGATTTTTTCATGAAATTAGAGAATGAGGTTAATAATTTCCAAAAATATCCTAAATATAATTTTTTTTCCTAGATGGATTAGGCTGCTCCCTTATATCCTTCAATAACCTTCTACCTCTATGACTAGTCCCTTTCTAGTCCTGACTTGATGACATAGTGATGTATCTAGGGAGATCTTGGTGTGGTGTGATAAGATGAGAAGAGTTATTTTTAATTAGGTAATCTAATGGTTTAAAAATAAGACAAACCTCATGACCCTACCACATGTCACTTTCGAGCTTTGAAATACTTTAAGCAAGTTTTAAGGTGAATTTGGAGATCTTGAGGAAAAGGCCTAGAAACATGTTTATAAGTCCAAGTGAAGAATCTAGATGGTTTCAAAGGTATTCATTAATTTAGGTGAATTAAGGAAGTTTTCAAAAATTCTTATAGATTCTAATAATTAAGAAATGAGGCCTAGAGAAGCTCTTATGCCCAAAAGACCCCTAAAAGTGGATTATATGACTTAAGGGTCCTCAAAATAGAAATTTCAATTGAAAAAGTAACTTTTTAAGGAATTAAAATTAGGTTTGACTTCTTCCCACCTCTTTATGGCGTGGTTTCTCATTTTAGACATGTTCAAGGCCATTTAAAGTCATTTGAAGTGGAGGAGAGGAGTTTGGGAGCAAAAGGATGGATTTTGGAGCCTTTTAGAGCTTTGGTAGAATGGGTTTTTGAAGGTTTTTCTTGATTTAGGGGATCAAATATCATATTAAGGTTCCATGGTGTCTTTAATATCCCATAATAGGACTCTTAAATCATATTCCAGTATAAGAACTAGTAGAGGTAAGGAAAACCTATTGCCTACAAACTAGGCATAAAAAAGGTTTTCTACCATTAAAAGAGGTAAAATTTTTTTATAAGTTTTTAAAAAGGAATGAAAGGTAATTTAAAACATAAAAAATCTTTCTTAATTGTTGTATTTTGTAAGCAGGCTTCTGGTTTTTCATGCTAAGGAAAAACCATTTTGGGTAATTTTGGACATATCTAGGAGAGCCTCAGGTTTTCACTCAGTAAAATTAAAGGAGAGATATTTGGGTTATAATATTTTTTTCAGTGATAGGGAACCTAATTTAATTCCACTTTATATCATTTTTGGTCTTTTTAATCTCCCCATATTTATTAACAATAGCTAATAGTTCAGGGGTGTCTAGTTGGCTTACTCATTCAAATAAAGTCTAGGATTTCTTTTGTTGCTTCACTTAATAACTCAATGAGGGATGATAATTTAAGGGTTGTTTATTTAGGGTTAAATAAGACCTATTAAATTTTTTTTCATTAGTTAATTCCTCCCAGGAAGGTACTTATGACATAAAACCTATTTTTCATGTTATCATTATGAATGGTCCATTTGGTTATTTCTGGAGCAAAACCTGGGTTAGAAGGATAATATACCTCTTCCTCATTATTAAACATAAAATTACTCAAGATATATTTTTTGATAAATCCTTAGTAGTTAATCAGATCCTTGATAGGCCAAATAGTCGAGTTGTTAATTGGAACTCTAATGGAGTTGTAGGTAAGTTTATCAACTACAAAGGTTTTCCTTTCTTGTAGTGGTTTCAAAATAAAGGGGATATGATGTTTTCACCTATAATATGTCATGTAAAATCACATCTCATCTTAATCTCAATCTCAAAAATATATCATCAATGGATTTTTAATGGAGAAAAGGCCAATGCAGTTAGCTCTTTAATTATTCCCACTAATAGTCATGGTGTTTTGAGCTTTAAGCATGGTTATGAAGATGTGTTAAAGATATTAAAGGCATGGGACACCTTATTATCATAATACATCAATCCAAACTCTCAAGTGACATAATAAGAGCTATGATAGTTAATATAAATCTTTAACACAATCGTACACCATCAATGTGTAGCTACAGGTGCTCTTAGGAGAATGTCACATTAAAATTGGGTGCAGAAACTTGTTTCAAGTATTGAAATGTTGTAAAATCTCATTTGAAGCTGATATAGTGTCTAGAAATAATTATAAGATCATTATGCACATTGTCCACTTTCTATCATCATTGTCTTGTATGATGTTGTGTGTGCATCTACATGATCCCACAAAGATCTGAAGTAGAAATAGAGGAGTCTAGACATGTTTGAAAAATTCATGAGGTTTTTGGAGTTGGATAAGACAATGGAAATCATTATTGGATAATTGGAATAATATTTAAAGTTTATAAATCATCTTTATAATGAAGAACAAAGTTTAGGGACAAGTTCCCTAAAAATTCCAAAATAGATCTCCAATCACTTTTGGTGTTAATATATGACAATGTTATAATTAGCCTAGATGAATCTAAATGATAATGTATTATATTACTCATTAAGGGGTATTACTAATTCAAATAAAATGGGTGTTTTATCCAAGTAAGTAGTGTATTGGAGGCTTTAGAGTTACACATTTTTTCACTGATACTTTGTAGCGATGTCTACAGTTTTGAACCTCAAATGACTTTCACAATCCAAAATTGTAATATAAAACATATAAATATATGAAAAGTGGTCCTATAGGGGTAAAAATGACACCAGTAGATCAAAGGTAATAAAAAGGTTTGAATTTTAAGGTATTGACGTCTATCAACACCTATGGCCCTAAATACACCTACAACCATATTCAAGGGCAATGATATCTCCAAGCTCTTAAGAGGATCAATGAAAATAATAGTTTAAGTGAAGTTCATGATTTCAAGGTGTTATGAGTGCCAATGCTTATTTAGTATCAACATAAGGTTTTATAAGGAAAAGGGAGGAACATATAAGTAGTGACTTAGTCAAATCCACCCCAAAAAGACACCTACAACATTCATGGAAAACCAATAAAGATAACATAAAGTCATATCTCAGTCCTTGAGACCTATCATGTAAAGAGGTTAAAAGTCACCAAGAATATAATATGAGAGTGAGTTTATTTAAAAAATTGATGGTACTAATGATTAATAATATTCCTTAAAAAGTTAAGCATAATACTCTCACTAAGAAATAACCTACAACCACACTTGAAATAATGCTATAGTCAAGAAAGTAGATATGAGTTCTTGGATACCTTCATGGATGGTAACCTTCAAGGAATTTTGGAGTTTGTAAAGAGGTTGTTATGAGCAAAGGAAATATATAGACATCATATACTTTTTGACACCCTTATCAAACTCTCCAATCCACCTCAATGTCTATCATAGCCTAATATAATAACCTACAACCACCCTTTGATTTAACACTAAGTGAATTAGAGTTCAAAATGGTTTTAGGTTTATTTGAAAAGAGGGTAGAATTAATTGAGAAATTATGACAAATATGACTAAATGATAGTACGTAAAACCAATGGGGAAATTGGTTTTCACCTATAGGAGGGCTATGTTTAAACCTTAGAGGTCGTATATGGAAAGGAGTATCAAATGAATCTTGTGAGAAGGATAGGAAGGAGTTTGGATGGAATGAAGTCCATCAATGTAGTTGGAGCAAGTCTATAGTGTTTTTTTCAAGGTCAAATTAATCTTCAAAAAGGTGTGAGACCTTCCAATAACTCTAGAACATCATCTTACTTACTTGAAAATGGGCACCATCTATTTGAGATAACACAACCAACCTCAAGGTTAGTAGAAAGAATAAAAATGAGTGTCAAAAGAGGTTTTGATGATTGAAGGAAGTGTTCATGATAAGTACAATATTTAATTTCCATTTACCAAGGTTTGAAACCTTTTAATAAATCTTAGAACATCTTTATTTTCCCTCAATAGCAAGCAGTCCTAAAAATTCTTAGTTTCTTGCATAATCAAGCAAGATCCTTGTTGAAAAGAGGAATAAAGGGGGAAGTAATGTTATCTGATGGTTATAAGAGGGAGAGAATACCCTCATTTATGGAAAAATCCATGTTGGGAGTTATATTCATTGTAATAATGATGTATAAAGACAATGGAATAAAGGAGAGCCTTAGAGGGAGGTATCAAGAGAGTCAGGTGAGGAAAAAGATTTATAAACCCTATATTTTATTTGTGATGGATAAATTGTGTGGATAGTGTAGGGTGGAATTGATATCCATGGTGTGACAGAGGTTTGGTTAACCAAATTTTAAGCTGGATATAGTTGTCAAAAGGGTGGATAGACCCTAATATGGCCATTGGAGCATTTGAAGGTCACAAATAATCCACTAAAGCACTTAATAAACCCTTTTGGGGCTTTACATGCCTAAAAACCCTAGGTTTAAGGCTAATTACAAAAAAAAATGGAATATATTTATATTATACTAGTGAAACCTTGTGAAACTTGGTGTTTGGTTAGGTTTTGAGATGTATAATGGCATTTTGAAGGTTTTGGGTTTATACGGATCCGTACATATAATATATAAGGGACTGTGTGATGTGGGGTTTAAACAAGACCTAATTAGGCCTAACCAAAACCAAAAAAGTATCTAGAAAGGTGTCTAAAGGTGGAGTTGTATTTTTAAACTACATGGAAGGAAGGAAAAGGATAGAGGGTAGTGGAAAGAGAGTTGGGTTTGTCATGGTGAACTTGTACTTGGTTGTACAAGGTGAAAAGGCCCAAAAATGGGATACAAGGGAGGACTATGATAGTGGTCAAGGATTGGGATGTGTGACTAGGTTTGTTGGAAAGGTTTATAGTTTAAATGTTATGATAATTGAGACCTTTTTGAAAATGATGATGGTGAAAATAATATATATAGAGACATAAAAAACTTGAGCTAGGATTGGGAGCTAGTGATCATGGTTTTATTACTAAAGAATGAACAAATCAATCAAGACTAAAGTACAAATTAATAAGAGAGAGAATGATAAGTGTGATTTTTATAGATGGTGAATAATACTACCAAAGATTGATGGTTTTAAGGTAGATAAAATAAACAATTCTACCAGAGAGTCAAGGACAAGGTAGTGATGTGAGGTTGAGGTGTATTCAAGATTATACCTTGGTAGAGAGGCAGTGGGCATAAAAATAATGTTTCATAAGAACCATGTTTGATATCTAATGGATATTTTGAAAACCAATAAAGGAATTGGTTTTCCTTTTGTAAAATTGACATCAATAAACCTACCTATAAGCTATTTCCCATATATATAACCTACATCTAGCTAGACACTTGAAGAGTGAACAATCCTAAGAGCTTAGAGTTGGTTCTGAGTTTCATAAATGTCTTATGAATAATAGAGTAATATATTTTGATCCATGAGGGTTTCCATGACCTCAAGAGAATATACATAATTAAAATTCATAAATTATGACATATGGAAACCTACAAGCTTTCTAATCTCAGAGTTTCACCTACATAACATGTTAGTGTTTGGTGTAAGACAAATATGCAAAGTGATTGAATAAGCAAGTGTATTGACTAGAAAATATTTAGAGGTTAAGATGAATTCATTGGAGGGTATATGACACTAATAAGTGCCTAATATGATAGAGGTTTCTTACATTAGATCTAACTTGAGATGACAGTCTATATAATATGATATCATACACCCTCATATAATTGAGAAAGGGCATGACTCTTGAAAAGGTTTGGTGATGAAATAAGTGTGTGATGAATATAAAAAATTAGTTAAGGCAAAATATTCCAAACCCCCCAATCACACCTACATTAGATGCATCACATTGGAGAATTCAGGCTTATCCACTAGCAAGAGGATAAAATTCTTGTTCAAGAGGCTTTCAAGGATCAAACAGGACACATTATATAAAACCAATGTGGGATTGGTTTTACAATTATACAAATGTGAAATAGATCAAATCATGATGGTAAGGACTCCCAAAGATTTAACATAGTTAGTTTCAACCTTTTGAAACATCTTATACAACCATCATAATCAGGGTTTCTTTCAGCTGGCATAGGGTTGCCATCAATTACCAAGGAGGAGTTTGCATTAATAGTGTGTCCATGATGGTGAAGTAGCAAGTTAAATTCAATGGAGAATTTATCCCAAGCAATTTTTTGATCAGGTTATATCCTCATAAACACACACCTAAAATACTATCGATAAATACAAATAGGCTTCCTAAGGAGGTATGATCTTGAGAGAGGGGGAATGAGGTTGAAGGAAAACCAATGAAGGATGGAATAATGAAATGGGAGGTATTAATTACCTATTAAATGAAATATAATAATGCTAAGGCACAAACTAAGGCAAAATGAAATACAACTTAGATGTGAAATTTGACCAACTATGAAACATGTCATTAGATTTTAGGAAAACAAGAATACAGTCCAAAATATGCATGATATAATCACAAAATTTAGTGGAGAGGATAATTATGAAATAATATAAATATTAAAAATCTTGTTTAATTGTTTTTACAATGGATTATATTCACCATTTTAGTATAATCAACCCTATGTCTAATGATGGTCAACATTGGAGTTTGTCTTAGAGGAATTAGCCATTTCAGGGCATCTATAGGTCAAGTCAAAGTATGAAATTTTGTAATAATAGTATGCATGATGGAAAAATTCATACCATGTAATAATTAATGTCCTAAAAAGAGTGTAAATACCCTCTATTCTTACATAGACCTCTTGCAGTCAATAAGGTAACCATAAGAGGCTAGCTAATGTTTTGCCAATTCTGAGTGCTAACAAGGATTTTAAGCCTTGGAGAGATCTTATAATAGTATTAAATGAACATTTAAATATATTTTGTTTTATATGAGTGATAATATTTATGTTTTTCAAGAAAAAGTTTGTAGAAAGACAAGTTTAGACATGGAGGAAGCATGTAAGCAGCTCAAGGTAATTTTTTGTAAAAAGGGTCTACAAGATAATGTATGCCTCCAAAAGCCTTAAAACTTGGTAGGATTGGTAATAATGACCTAATATACCTATAAATAATATTTTTAAGGTCATGTGATAAGTATAAGTGACTATTATTTTGACACAATCCCCTCCAAGTCTCATAATGGTAACTATTGGTGCAAGCATGATTTTTGGAGTTTTAAGGTGTGGTTAAGGTTTGAACTTATTTGAAGTGTTAAAAAATAAATAATAGTATGTTTTTAATCCTATTAAAAAAATTTAAAGATTTTTCACACTCCAAACATCATGAGACCCCACAAGCAGTCTCAAAGGCATAAAAAGCAAAGTTGGGTTTTGATCATTTGAAGAGGTCTTATGAGATATTTAAGGTGACATGATGATTATTTCAAGAAAATAAGATCATTAGAAATTTCAAATTTGTCCTTTAAAGGAATTTAATCTTTTCAATCCTAAGACACCTAGTTTTAGCCCCTATTTAGATGCTCATATCTTTCAAATCATGAAGAGTTAGACCCAAAAATTTTAGCTTGTTATAAGTACCCCTCAATAATTGAAATTAGTTGTGTATTGAGGTTTCTTAATGTCTTGAGTTTTATGAACAATCTATAAGAGTGTAAGTGTGCATAAAATGTTTGTAAACCCTACAGGTAATTATCTATACATATGGATCTTTTCATACCTCTCACATATGATCAAATATTTTCATGGGTGTTGATGGGGTATATGGGATATAGATACGTATCATGAAGTCATGGAATATATGTACACATTTTATGAATAATCATCCTTAAGGTGAGCTTATTTGAGCTGCTAAAGGAGCTTTTTGACAAGTTTTTTGTTTTTGGACACATAGGTCCATCAAATGACCTAGCATCACTTGGAAACCACTATAATGTGTATATTATTACATCAAACTCTTAACCAAACTATTTTGAAAAATAATATAACACATTTGGGTGCCTAAGAGGCCCAAAATGGCTCAAAAAGCCTATTTTTTTCAAATAGATAAATGGTCTAAATCCATGGAAGAGGTGTAATGGGACCTAAATCATCTTTATATGTCATTTTGAGCTCTTAAAAAAAATTTATATGGTGCCTTGATGAGATAAAGGGTCAACAACCTAGTTTTTTGATATTTTAATTTTTTTTGCAATTTTAATGGTGATTTCCACCATTATTAAAGGTATTTAATGTTTTCCAAATTTTCATTTTCTTCCTCATATACATGATGGATATGTTTGGGGGTATTATAAAGGTCCATAAGTGGTCTTCAAGGTGCAAAATGGCCTTGGGAGCAGGTTTCAAAGTAACTGGTTGAAGGTGGCTCAAGCTTGAGACCTCCATCAATGGGGTCTATGAGAGTTGAAAGTTTCATGGAGTTTATATCAGGTTTGAGGAGAAAAGTGAAGTTGAAAATATAAGAAAACATGAAAAATAAAAATCCAAAAGATAACCTCCATGGTTAGCTAAGCACCAAATGCTAAGTCAACTAACCTTTTGCAAAACATCTTCTAGAAGAGCAAGTAGAGCAGGGTGTAGAAGTCCAAGAAAATAAGTTTGGAGGTTGGGAATACAAGTGGAACATTCAATGAGTTTTTAAATTTTTTGGATAATTTTTCATTTTGAGTGGATCATAACGTCATCATCCTCAAATTTTTTTTATCTTCTAGTGTGTTTCTAAGCTAATGAGAGCGCTTGAAGGCTTCTGAGACTCATGAGGGTTATTTTATTGAGGAAGGATTAGTGATAATTGATCCAAAGGTGGCTGAGACTCCATGGAAGTTAGTTTTGTCTCATTTTTTAATTTTAAATCGCTTGCTTCTCCTCTCTCTCTTCCCTTTTCTCCTATATCTCCCATTTCTCCCCCATTTTTGTAATATATTCTTGTTTGACAAGGTAAAAACCTATCAATTTTTTTAAGAAATACATTTTGAAGAAATAAAGATAATTTTAAACCTATATCTTGCCTCTAACTTGTGTTTCTCAAGCTTGTGTATGATGGCTTTGTGAATAAATGCTATTCCATGTCCATTATCCTTCTTTCTCACCTCTTTTTAGGTATTTTAAAGCTAGTTGTAGGTATGAACTTGAGCTCTTTCCACAATTAATGGATTATTGGTATGAGTTTTAGAACTTATCTTTACTTCATGTATTTCTTAGTGAGATTAGTTTAAGAATTAATTATGTAAATTAGTTATTTTATGAGATTGTGTGAGCAAGGATTATCTTATGCTAAATTACTATTTGTTTCAAGATTATGTGAGTGTCAAATAATTTGGTTTATCACCCTTTTAGTGTTCTTAGTCATCCTATACCCCCTTTGTATCCCTTTTACAAGTATAATTATTATTTTAGGTGATCTAACAAGAGGAAGATGAGGTTCTCCAAAGGTTCAACCTCACTACAGGATATCCATAGTTGGAGGTTACTCTAATATTATAACTAAGAGTGAGATAGCCTAAAAAAATATCCCACAAGGGTGAAATTATATGCTATAATAGTTTTTGGAATACCTGAGGGGACTAATTTTAAATAATATTTGTCAAGTTTGATACTGATTTGACTAATTTGTAGTGGTTAAATCTTTCATCTTTTCATATTTGGTAACTTTGAAGAATACTCAACATTCTAGTGGCAGAACAATACCTATATTTCATGCCAAAGGTGAGTATGAGATTAAATTATAGAGGTATTCCTTTTTAATTTATTGAATTACCTTTAAGTTTAGTAATAGGGTTAATATTTTATAATATTCATCACTATAATGGAAACTTTACTCCTAAACCAATTTCCAAGCTTACCTCTGCAAGAATATCTTTGTTGGGCTCTTTCACTACCATGGCTGCCCCTAGAGCTTTGCCTTATATGGATTTCAATGGAAAAAGTCCTTTGAAACTTAATGAATAGGACCCTATCCTAGTTTCATCCCTTATAAGTTTTCCTTACTTCATGGGTGACAAATCTACAACCCCTTTTAAACACCTTAGAGATATGGCCAACTTTTACAATATTCATGACATTAATGAAGAGAATGTGGCTATCAGGTTATTAACCATCTCTTTCAAGGGAAAGGCCCTATATTGGTATATGAGACTTAATTATAACTCTATCACATCATGGGATTAGATAAGAGATGATTTTTGAAATTTTTTTGAAGACAAGAGTGACCACTTGTCACTTGCTAAACCATTAACTATAATCAAGAGGGCTCCTCATGAAGTTATGCAAAATTTTAATACTAGGTTTCAAAAGAAATGGGATAGGATTCCAATATCTATCAGGTCTATTCCTAAATTTGATTTCCTTTAGTATCTAAAATCCCTCAATAGTGATATTTCAATGATGATTCAGTCTATGGGAGGAAACACACTATCAAATGCTTATGAGGTGGGAATCAAAGTAGAGAATAGTCTAGTAAAAGCTAGAAATCTTACACCTAGGCCACCAATTACTTTGTTTCCTAAGATTTAACCACATATTATTACCATCCCTACCATTTATACCATTTATCCTATGCCAACACTTACTACCATACCTACACCAAAATAAAATAAGGCTGCAACTAGTCAATCTAGTGATTTCCAAGAACACAAGAACTTCCAAAAACTTAAGATAATATTTCAATTCTTATGAAATTAATTGGTGAATTTAAGAGGTATAAATATAAATTTAATATGCCTTATCAGCCTCTACATAATCTATAGCATCCTTAACAAGAAAATAGGCCACCCTACAAGGGAAATTTCCAAGGATAAGGCCAAGGACAAGGTAAACCTAACTATGTTAGGAAAAACAATTACAATCCTAATGCCACAAGTAATTATAATACTTTTTTACCTATTAAAAACAAAAATTATCAATAAGGTGAGGGTACTATGACTTGGAATTAGTCTTTTGATCAATATATTATCATAAACATTGAATTCAATCAGATTTTCAATGATCAGTGGAAGTAGGGTGCTAGCTATGGATTCAATCAAGATCTTATGGCTTAGAATATAGAAGTGCTTATGATGACAAAAATTAGATATCATTAAGAAATCCAAGGGATAAATGAGGGACAAAACTAGTTGGGTTCTATAATCATTAACTATGAATAGGAAAAATGCTATGCATTCAATCAATAGGCTAGTTCTAAGCAAGCGAATATTTTAGTGGCATCTAATACAAGGTTAAAAATAAGGAACATGGAGGGAAAATAGGAAGAAGTCAAAGAGTATGCTACTCTTAATCCTTTACTATCAAATCCAAATGAGACTACTAGTGCTCCAAAGGTTCCATTAGCTCAAAAAAATTAGAATCAAGGAAACACCTTTGTACCCCAAAATTCAAAGGTTTGAAACATGGTTGTGGATCCTAAATACCAAGCAAAGGTTAGAAGTTTTCCCATAAATATTTTTGAGAAAATTAATAACTATAATGTGAGTGTTCCTATATGGGACATGCTTTCTTTGTATAGTTAGCTAGATATCCTTCAAGAAGGTTTGTCAAAGATTAATGTTTCTTAAAAGCCACCAAGCAAGGAAAATGTAGTTTTCACCAATACAATTAAAGGGCCTAATGAAGGATAATAAAAAAATGTGGTAAAAACTTCTCCCTTATAAATTTATAAAATCATTATAAACTCTTTAGTACATAAATATATGGTAGATAGTGGAGTAATTACTTTAGTGATGCCAAAGTCAATAATAGATCAACTTGGTTTGAGGTATAAACCCCAATCTCAGGGAGTTTTGTAGCTTGATGGATCCTCTAAAAAACTATCTATTATTATGAGAGGTCTAAAATCGACCCTACATGATTGTCCTAGTTTTTTAGTGGTTTATAATGTAGTGGTTCTAGAGGTGCCCCCTCACTTTGCTTTATGCTTATCTAGAGAGTTCACAACTAAAATTGGGGGTTACCTAGCTGTAGATTGGCCCTACATGGATTTTATAAAAAGGTATGGGACCAAGGTGTCTATCAAAGCTGAGCTTATTAACCAATTTCACATTGACCCTTATATGCCAAGTAGCCCAAACATTAATTGTACCATTCTAGATGAAGATGACCACCTTGTTGGTCAAGAACTAAACACTCATATTGAAGGGATACTTGATATGTTCTTGGATGAGTTATGGAGTGAAAAAAAATACTTGACCCTTTTGAAGGTGTTGAAGAAATAGACATGGTAGTCTATTGCCTATATAATGAGAATGAGTTCATGCCATCCCTCACTAGGCCATAAGAAGATACTAGTGGTTTGTGTAAATTATTCTTTGATGGATCAATAAGCAAAAATGGAGTAGGTTCAGGTGTAATATTGATATCTCCCTCTAATAACAAGTACTCTTCATCTTACAAGTTCCATTTTAGTTTCTCTTATAATGTAATTGAGTATGAGGTCCTTATCCATGGATTTTAATAGGTTAGTAAGAGGGGAATCAAGTAGTTATAAGTGTATGGGGATATTGACCTAATAGTATGTTAGGTTAGAGGTCTAAAACCCACCAAGAACCCCTTAATGAGGTCCTAAAAGCATAAAGTGTGGCACATGCATGAAGACTTAGAAGACTTCAATATCCATGTAGTGCTAAGAGAGAAAAATAAACATGTTGATAGCTTGGTATCTATAGGGTATAATTTTGACATCCAAAATGAGTTGAATACATCTAAATTATAGCCAAATGTCAAAGTGGTAGTGATACCATCAGTGCTAAATAATGAGGTTCATTACTAGGTCTTTGATAGTGACAAGCAAATTGATTATTTTCTTTAGCAAGAGATAAAGTTTTCCTCAATGAACTAAGGTAAACTTAAACAATATTATGAGGATAAATTTTTTTAGCTAAGGTATAACAAACTTCCTAAAGGGTTGGTCACCCTTGAAGGTCTTTTCCATGAGGGATATCACATGAGGAAAGACAAAGTAATGATGTCGATTGATGAAGAGAACTATGAAAGAGTATTTATCTTCAAGGGAAATGTACTTAATATTGGAAAGGTGATCAATGAGGTATAAAGGCATGCTTTCATTGAAAATTTTAAGGAATATTCAAACATATTTGCTTTGGAGTATAATGACATAAGAAGCTTTGATTCCAAACTAGAATAACACACCATAGAGTTGGAGGCCAATGCCAAGCCTATTAGGTAGAATCAAAGGCCTATCAACCCAAATATTGAAGATTTGATGGAAAGAGTTGACAAAATTGATTGAGTACAGTATAATTTTTCCCATCAAGCACTCCTCATGGGTAGCTAACTTGGTGCTTATGAGAAAGAAGAATGGTAAGATCTAGTTATGTGTAGATTTAAGAGACTTGAATAGGGTCTCTTTAAGAGAACATTATGCCTTACCATCTATGAAATAACTCTTTAAAATGGTTTATATTTAATTTTTTTTCTCTTTTGGATGGGTACTCAGGTTATAGCCACGTGCTGGTAAGAGAAGAAGACCAATACAAGAGTAAATTCACCATAAAGTGGGGAACATATGCTTATTATAAGATGCCTTTTGGCCTCTCAAATGTTGGAACAACTTTTCAAAGAGCCATGGACATGGAATTCCAAGGTTTGTTAAATTATATGATGCTTATATAATTGGATAACATAATTATTTTCTCTAATAAGGCTAGTAAACAATTGGAGAACCTAATATTTATATTTGAAAGATGAAGTCAGTATGGGATCTCATTGAATCCCAAGAAGTGTGTGATTTTTCCATGAGGGAAAACTCTTGGGTCATATTGTCTCAAAAATGGAGTAGCTATTAATCTCTATAGAATAAGTGCCATCTTGTCATTATCTTTACCCAAGCATAAGAAGGGACTTCAGAGTTTCCTTGGGTAAATAAACTTCGTGAGAAGGTTTATACTTAGTTTTGCAAGCTTAGTCAAAAACATTAGTAATATTATAAATAATAATCAATTATTCACTTGGATAAAAGAAGGAAATAAAGATTTCCCTTCAAAATAAGCCATTTACCAAGCACCTACTCTCATGAATCCTATTTTATCAAAGGATTTCATATTATATGCTTTTGCCAACATAAATAATATGTCATTTATGTTGATGCAAAATAATGGTGAAGGAATTGAGAAACCAATTGAATTTTTTAGTTAAGGGCTTGAAGGGTATGATGTAAGGTATAATTTTGTAAATAAGCAAGTCCTTGTAGTGGTAATGAGCCTTAAAAAATTTAGATTAATGCTCTCTAATATCAAAATATATCTTATGGTGTCTCATCCTAGAGTGAGAGACTTCATTCTTAATAGAGTCTTGAATGAGAAGAGGGCTAGTTGGATTACAAGGGTCATGAAATATGATGTAGAGATAAAGGTCGCTAATTTAGTGAGAGGAAAAGTCTTATTTGAACACATGGTTGATGACCTTCACAAAGATAGATAGGTTATCTTGGTGACACAAAAAAAATCACAAATAAATGCACTCCACCTCACACTTTTTGGATCCAAGATATGACAAGGTTCTTGATAACATTTGAGTTACCTCAAGGTATGGATAGAGTAAAGATAAGGTGTTTTAGACTTTAGTCCATACCTTATGCATTTTTTTATGGGGTTCTATTCAAAAAAGACCTTAATAGAGTAATTATAAGATGCATAGATGATGACAAAGTGACTAGGATCTTAAAATAATTTCATGATGGACCTATAGGAAGCCATTTTGTGCCCCAAGGAATATAGAAAAAAATGATGAGGTCTAGTTATTATTAGACTAACCTCTTTAAGGATGCATATACATGGGTGAGAAAGTGCCAAAAGTGTGCTTTATTTACATGAAATTAAATATTGGTATCCCTTCCCCTCAACCCAATTCAAGTAGAGTAACCCTTCATGTAGTGGGGTTTAAAATCCATAGAAATGATAAATCCACCTTACAGTGGAAGATACAAATGCGTAATCACTACCACTAATTAATTTAATAGATGGATGGAAGTAATTTATCTAAAAGAAGCTAATGAAATAGTAGTATTGGACTTCTATGATAGTATAGTAATGAGGTTTGGTGTACTGACAATAACAATTTCATATAATGCCTAAGCATTTGTTAGCATGAGGACAGTGAATGGGAACTTAATCTATTCATCTACCTTAGTACATCATCCAATTACTATCCCAAAGGTAACGTATTTTCATAGTCAACAAAGAAAAACTTGATAAGGATCATCAAGAGGACTATGGAAGAGAATCAAAGAGGATGACATTTTAATTTAAAGACAACCTTATAGGCTAATAGAGTGGCTCCCAAGGTTTTTATTTGAAACTCATCATTTTTACTTATATATGGGAGGGAAGCCAAGTTTCCCATCTCTCTTTACTTACCTATCCTGGAGCAAGCCCATCAGCTTGAGTTGATGGAGAGTGAACCTATGAGTATGAGGATGGTAGAGTTCATGGAGCTTGAAGAAAAGAGAGACATTACAATGAAAACACCTGAGTCACATCAATATAAATTTAAAACATCCTTTGATAAGATATCCATAGCAAGAGATTTTAGAGAGGGGGATATAGTAATAAAGTGTGATTCTTATAAGGCCAATCTAGGCAACCATACCAAGTTTGACAGCTTGTGGATTAGTCCTTATTTGATCCTTGGATGCAAACAACATAATGATTTTTATATTGGATAACTAGATGGAGAGTTATTAACCATACCAATCAATGGGATTCATCTAAAGCATTGTTATTATAAGAGTTTGTGTCCATTGTATATATTGTACATTTTGTATAGTTTTTCATGTTTTCCTCTATGTGCCTTATGCAAATCCTTTTTAGTTGTGTGTTTCCCTTACCTAAGTGCCTTGGGCATATTTTTGGGTTTCTTTCTTTATATCCTTGTTCTTTGAAGATTATATTTTAAGAAAGGGACAACCTTGTATCATTTTCATATTAGTTGGGAAGAAAGTCTTGTGACCCTATATGCCTAATGGATCAAACAAGGCAACTAATCTATTACACAACATGCATGAAATCCTAGGAGGTCAACAAATTTTTTTTCCAAAATTGGCCTACATATGAAAATATTTCCTAGATGGATCAGGACACTCCCTTAGACCCTTCAGTAACCTTATGCCCCCATGACAAGTCCTTTTTTGGTCCTAACTTGATGATGTAGTATAATATCTTGGGAGACCTTGGTGTGGTGTGAGAATCTAAGCAAAGTTATTGTTAATTGGGTGATACAATGGTGGAAATAAGACAAACCTCATGACCCTACCACATGTCACTTTCAATATTTTTTAACACTTTCAACAAGTTTTAAGCTGAATTTGGAAATCTTGAGGAAAAAGCCTAGAAATAGGTCTACAAATGTAAGTGAAGGATCCAACTAGTTTCTAGGGTGTTTGAGAATTTATTTTAATGAAATAGGTTTTCAAAAAGTATAAAATATTATAATGAGTCAAAAATGAGGCACAAAGAAGCTATTATGCCCAAAAGACCCCCAAAAGTGCATTAGATGACTTAAGGGTCCTCAAACTAGAAATTTCAAGTGAAAAAATATCTATTTGAGGAAGTAAAATTGGTTTTGACTACTTACCACCTCATTATGGAAATTTTTCCCATTTTATATATGTTCAAGGCCATTTTATGTCATTTGGAGTGGATGAGAGGAGTTTGGGAGCAAAAGGATGCATCTTAAAGCCTTTTGGAGCTTTAATAGAACAATTTTTTAAAGGTATTGATTTATGTAGGTATAAAATATCATATTAATTCATCCATGGTGTCATTAATTTATCCTAATAGTAATATAAAATTATATTCCAACATAAGAACCAATAGAACTAGGGCAAACCTATTGGCTGCAAACTATGCATGAAATACGTTTTCTGATATTAATGGAGGTTGAGGTATTTTATAAGGTTTAAATTAAATATAATTTACATCATAAAAAATCTTTATAAATTGTTTTATTGCATATGTAGGCTTCTAGTTCTTCATCCTAAGGAAAAACCATTTTTGGCAATTTTGGACAGCTCTAGGAAAGCCTCAGGTTTTCACTTGGTACAGTAAAAGGAGATATATTTGGGACAAAATATTTTTGAGAAGTGATATAAACCATAAATTAATTAAAATTTGTGTATTTGGTATTCTGGTTCATCTCCCCATATTTATGAACAATCACTAATAGTTTAGGGTGTCTAGTTGGCCTACTCATCTAGATAAGGTCCATGTTTTATTTTGTTGTTTCACATCAGAACTCAATGTGGAATAATGGTTTTAGGGGTGTTTTTTCATGGTAAAATATGACCTATTAAATTTTTTTTCTTTATATAATTCCTCCCAAGAAGGTACTTATGGCATAAAACCTATTTTCCTTGTTATCCTTGTGAATGGTCCATTTGATTAGTTTTAGAGAAAAAATTGGGTTATGAGGATAATTTAACTCATTATAATTATGACACTTAAAATTAATCAAGTGATATTTGATCATCAATCCTTATTATTTCATCAAAGCTTTGATAGGCCAAACAATCAAGTTATTAGTTGGAGCTCCAATGGAGTTGCAGGCAAGTTTATCAACTATAGAGGTTTTTCCTTCCTATAGTGGTTTAAAAATAAAAAGGATATTATTTTTTCACCTCTAATATGTAATTTAAAGTCACCTCTCATAAAAATATTAGTCTCAAAAATCTAACATCAATGGATTTGTAATGGATAAAAGGCCAACATAGTCAGCTCTTTACTTAGTCCCACTTATAGTCATGGTGTTTTGAGCTTTGTCATGGTTATGAAGATTTGTTGAATATTTACAAGGAATGTAACACATTATTTTATCATAATACATCAATATAAACTCTCAAGTGATATAAAAAGAGTTATGATAGTCAATGTAAATCTCTAACACAGTCATACACCATCAGTGTGCACCTACATGTGCTCTCAGGAGAATGTCACATTAAAATTGGGTATGGAAACTTGTTTCAAGTATTTAAATGTTTTAAAATATAATTTGAATATGATGGATTCTATAAAACTGATTATAACATCCTTCACTATGCACATTATCCACTTTTTATCCTCACTGTCTTGTATGTTGTTGTGTGCGCATCTACAAGCTCCCACATAGATAATGAAGGTAGAAATAGAGGAGTACATGCATGCTTTAAAAATTCATGATGTTTGTGGATTTATATGAGACCATGTAAGTCATGATTGGAGAATTAGACTAGTAATAAAATTTGAGAAATCATATTTAGATTGAAGAACAAAGTTTAGGGACAAGTTCCCTAAAAGCTCTAAAACAGAGCTCCAATCACTTTTGGTGTTAATATATGACAATGTTATAATTAGCCTAAGTGAATCTAAATGATCATGTATTATAGTCCTCATTAAGGGTTATTACCAATTCAAATAAAATGGGTGTTTTATCCAAGTAAGTAGTGTATTGGAGGCTTTAGAGTTACACATTTGTTCACTGAAACTTTGCAATCATGTTTATATTTTTGAACCTCAAAAGACCTTCACAATCCAAAGTTGTAGTATAGATCATATACACCTATGAAAGGTGGTCCTATAGGGGTAAAAAAGACACCAATGGTTCAAAGGTCATAACAAGGGTTAAATTTCAATGTACAGACCTTTATAAACACCTATAGCCCTAAAGACACCTACAACCATATTCGAGGGAAGCTATATCTCCAAATTCTTATGAGGATCAATGAAAATAGTGGTTCAAGTTAAGCTCTTGAATTCAAAAAGTTGTTAATGAGTGTCAATACTGATTGAGGATCAACATAATTTTTTCTAAGGTAAAGGAAGGAATATATATGTAGTGACTCAGTCAAATCCACCCATAAAAGACACCTACAACATTCATGGAAAACCAAAAAAGACAACACATAGTTAGATCTCAATCCTTGAGATTTGTCATGTAAAGATGGTAAAAGTAACCAAGAATCTAATATGATAGCAACTTTTTTTCAAAAAATGGATGGTACAAATGTTGAATAAGCTTTCTTAAAAAGTTAAGCATAATATTCTCACTAAGAAACAACCTACTACCATAATTGAAATAATGTTACAGTTAAGGAGGATATGAGTTCTTGGAAACCTTCATGGATGGTAACCTTCAAGGAAGTTTGGAGTTTGTAAAGAGGTTTTTATGAGAAAAGGATATGGATGGATCTCATATACCTATTGAAATTCATCTCAAACTCTCTAAACTAACTCAAGGTTTGTCATAGCCTAATATAGTAACCTACAACCACCCTTTGGTTTAGCACCAAGTGAATTGAAGTTCAAAATAGTTTTAGTTTTATTTGAAAATAGGTTAAAATTCATTAAGAAATTATGACCAAGATTACTAAATGATAGTATGGAAAATAAATGGGGGAATTGGTTTTCATGTATAGGAGGACTGTGTTCAAACTTTGGAGGTGGTCTATGAAAAAGAGTGTCAAATGAACCCTGCATGAAGGATAGGAAGGAATTTGGATGGAATTAAATCCATAAGTGAATTTGGAGCATGTATATAGTGTTTTCCACAAGGTCCATTTAATATTCAAAGAGGTGTGATATCTTCTAAGAAACCTATAACATCATCTTACTTCATTTTAGGTGGGCACAGTCTATTTTAGATAACACAATCAACCTAGAGGTTAGTAGAAGGAATAAATGGAGTGTTAAAAGAGGATTTTTTTATTGAAGGAAGTGTGTGGGGTAAGTACAAGATTTGATTACCCTTCACCAAGGTTTAAAACCTTTTAAGAAAGATTAGAACATCTTTATTTTCCCTTAGTTTCAAACAATCTTGCAAATACTTGTTTTCTTTCACAATCAATTAAGATCCTTGTTGAAAAGAGGAACAAAGGGGGAAGTAAGGTTATCTAATGGTTCTAACAAGGAGAGGATTCCATCATTTAGGGATTTTTATGGAAAATACATGTTGGGAGTTCTAACCATTGTGATAATGATGTATAAATATAGTGGAATAAATGAGATACTTAGAGGGAGGTATCAAGAGAGTTAGGTGAGGAAAAAGAGCTCTAAACTCTTTGTTTATTTGTGATGGACAAAGTATGTGGATAGTGCAGGGTGTAATTCATATCCATGGTGTGATGTAGGTTTGGTTAACCAAAGTTTAAATTGGATATAGTTGTCAACAAGTTGGAATAACCTTAATATGGCCATTGGAGAATTTTAAGGTCACAAAGAATCCACTAAAGCATTTATGAACCCTCTCAAGTTTGTGCAGGCCTATAAACCCTAGGTTTAGGATTAATAACACAAACAAAGGAATATATTTGGATTGGACTGGTGAAACCTTGTGAAACTTGGTGTTTGGTTAGGTTTCGATATGTATAATGGGATTTTGAATTTTTTGGGTATGTATGGATCCATACATATAATATATAAGGGATTGTGTGTTGTGGGGTTCAAACAAAACCTAATTAGGCCTAATGAAAACCAAAAAAGGAGATAGAAAGGTGTCTAAAAATGTATTTGTATTTTTAAACTACATGAAAAGAAGGACAAGGATAGAGGGTGGTTGAAATGGAGTTTTGTTTCTCATGGTGAACTTGTACTTGGTCGTACAAGGTGAAAAGGCCCCAAAAAGGGCTACAAGGGAGGACTGTGATAGTGGTCAAGGATTAGGATGTGCAACTAGGTTTCTTAGAAAGGTTTATAGGTTGAATTTTATGATAATTGAGACATGTTGATCATGATGAGGGTGAAAATAATCAACATAGAGACACATAATACCTAAGTTAAGGTTGGGAGCTAGTGATCATGGTGTTCTTAATAGAGAATTAACAAATCAATCAAGACTAAAGTGAAAATTAATAAGAGAGAGAATATAAAGTGTGATTTTCATATTGGGTGAAAAATTATAATAGATATTTATGGTTTAAATGTAGATAAAATAAACAATACTACCATAGATTCAAGGACAAGGTAGTGATGTGAAGTTGAGGTGTATATAAACTTATACCTTAATAGAGAGGTAGTGGGCATAAAAATGATGTTTCATAAGAATGATGTTTGATATCCAATGGATATTTTGAAATAAAATAAATGAATTGGTTTTATTTTTGTAAAATTTACCTAAAGACACCCACCTATGGGCTTTTCTTATATATGTAACCTACATCTAGCTGTACACTTGAAGAGTGAATAATCTTAAGAGCTTAGAGCTGTATTTGAGTTTTATGAATGTATTATTAAAAAGAGAGTAATATATTTTGATCTAACAGGGTCTCCATGACCTCAAGAGGCTATACATAAGTAAATTTCACATAGTTTGATATATGGAAACCTAAAAGCTTGTTAAGCTGAGAGTTGTACCTATATAACATGTCAGTGCTTGGTGTAGGCCAAATATGAAAAGTTCTTGAAGAAGAAAGTGGACTAAATAGACAATATTGAGAGGTTAAGATGAGTTCATTGTAGGGTCTAATAAACTCAAAAATTCCTAGTATGATAGATGTTTCTTACATTAGATCTAACCTGAGATAACTATCTATACAATATGATGTTATACACACTCATATAATTGAGAAAGTGCACAAATCTTGAGAAGGTTTGTTGATGACGTAAGATAGTGATGAAATTAAAAAATTAGTGAATAAAATATCTTCCAAACCCCAAATAAAACCTACATTAGAGGCATCACCTTAGAGAATTCAAGCTTATATAGTGGTGAGAGGATAAAATTCTTGTTCAAGAGGATTTTCAGGATCAAATAAGACACCTTATGAAAAACCAATATATGGAAAACCAATGTGGTATTGGTTTTCAAACTATAAAAATGTGAAATTTATCAAATAATTATGGTAAGGACTCTAAATGAATTATACATAGTCAGTTTCAACCTTTTGAAACATCTTTTACATCCATCATAATCAAGCTTTCCTTCAGTTGGCATAGGGTTGACATAAAGTAACAAGGAGTGGTTTATATTAATAATGAGTCCATGATGGTGAGGTATTAGGTTAAATTACATGTATAAGTTTTCAAAATAAAGTTTATGATTATGTTAAAGCCTTATAAACACACAACTACAATATTTTTGGTACATACAAACATGCTTCCTAAGGAGTTAGGATCTTGAGAGAGGTGTCATGATGTTGAAGTCAAAACTATTGAAGGGTGGAATAATTAAAGGAGAGGTATTAATGACATATTAAAGTAAAAATCATCATGATATGTTATAAAAAAAGGCAAAAAGGAAGATAACTTAGTTGTGAAATTTGATCCACTAGGTAGCATGTCACTAGCTTTTTGTAAAACAAGCTTATAGGCCAAAATATGCATGATCTAATCATGAAATTTCATGGAGAGAATCATTATGTCATAATATACATATTAAAAAACTTAATTAGGTTTTTTAACAATGATAAATATTAAATATTTTACTATAGTCAATCATATGTCTAATCATGGTCAACATTGGAGCTTATCTTAGAGGAATTGTCCATTTTGGGGCATTTGTAGGCTAAGTCAAAGCATGAAAGTTGGTAATAATGGTATAAATTAACCAAAAAATCATCCCATTATATATTTAATTTATTAAAAAGAGTGAAAATACCCTCTATTCTTACACAAACCTCTTGTAGTTAAGAAGATGTCCATTAGAGGCCAATTGAAATTTTGTTAGTTTTGAGTGATAACAAGGTGTTTGTGACATAAAGAGGTATTATAATGGTATAATATGATGTTTTAAACATATTTTTTCCTATATAGGTGATAATATTCAATTTTTTCAAGAAAAAGTTTGAAGAAAGAAAAGTTTAGGCATGGAGGAAGAATGTAGGTAGCTCAAGGTAAATTTTGGTAAAAATGGTCTATAGGACAAAGTACGCATTAAAAAGACTTAAAATTTTGTAGGATTGGTACTTATAACATAATATACCTATAAATAATATCATGAAGTTCATGTGATAAGTGGAAGTGCTTGATGTTTTAACATAGTCCAATCCATGTTTCATAATGGTCACCATTGGTGCAATCATATATTTTGGAGTTTTAAGGTGTGGTCAAGGTTTAAAATTATTTTACATACTTGAAAATAAATAATAGGATGTTTTAAATCCTCTTAAACACGTTTCAATAGTGTTCACACTCTAAACTTCATGAGACCCCACAGGCAGTCTCAAAAGCATAAAGAGCAAAGTTGGGTTTTTATCATTTAAAGAGATGTTATGAGATGTTTAAAGTGACAAAAAGATGATTTAAAAAATATATATATATTGAAAAGGTAAAATTGGTCCTTTGGAGGAAATTGAGATTTTCAAGCGTAAGACATCTAGTTTTAGCCCCTCTCAGATGCTTGTATCTTTCATACCATGAAGAGTTGGACCAAATGCTTCTAATATATTTTGATTAACCCTATGTAATTGAATTTGTTTTTGGATTTAGGTTGGTTAAGGGCATGATTTTTATGAAAATTAACTTAGAGCGTAAGCTTGTCTAGAATGCTTACAAACCTTATAGGCAATTATCTTTACGTATGTATCTTTTCATACCTTATGCATGGGAGCCCAATATTCTCAAGGGTTTTTAGAGGGTATATGGGATAGATATAAATATAAATAAGTGGTATAATAGAGGTATAAATTTTATGAACAATCATCTTGAAGGTGAGCTTGTTTGAGCTGCCAAAGTAGCTTTTTGACCAGTTTTGTGTTTTTAGACTCATAGGTCCATAAAATGTCCTAGAATCACTTAGAAACCACCTTAAATGTGTATATAAATCCATAAAGATCTTGAATAACCTATTTTGTGGAAGAGTCTAGCATGTTTGGGTGCCGTAGAGGCTCAAAATGCTTACTTTTTTAGGTCTTCAAAGAGAGAAATAGTGTAAAGCCATGGAAGAGGTATAATGGGACCTAAACATCTTTATGTGTCACCTAGATCTCTTAAAAAGAGTTTCTTTGGTGATTTATTAAGCTAAAGGGTCAATAACCAAGTTTTTTGACATTTTTTGAAATGTTGTAGGTATTGAAGGTTGTCCAAATATTCATTTTCTTCCTCATATGAAATTATAAAGATGTCTAGATGTCTTATATAGGTATATAAGTGGTATTCAAGTTGACAAATGTACTTGGGAGTAGGTTTTAGAGTAGCTAGTTGAAGGTAGCTCAAGCTTGAGATCTCCATCAATGGGGTCTATGAGAGTTATAGGTTTCATGGAGTTTATTGTAGGTTGGAGGAGCAAAGTGAAGTTGAAAATATAAGAAAAAATCAAAAATAAAACTCCAAAATATAACCTCCATGGTTAGTTAAACACCAAATGCTAAGTCAACTAACCTTCTCCTTAACATCTTCTAGAAGAGTAAGTTGGGGGGGGGGGAAGCGTAGAAATCTAAGAAGGGAAGTTTGGGGATTGGGAAGACAAGTGGAACATTCAATGAATTTTAAAAGTTTTTGGAGACTTTTCCTTTTTGAGTGGATCATGACATCATCATTCTCAAAACATTTTGTCTTCTAGTGTGTTTCTAAACCAATGAGAGGGCTTGAAGGATTTTTGGACTAATGAGGGTTATTTTTTTGAGGAAGGATTAGTGTTAATTGATGAAAAGGTGGTTTTGAATCCATGAAAGGTGGTTGTGTCTCATTTATTATTATTTTATTGCTTGTTTCTCCTCTCTCTCTTCCTTTTTATACTATATCTCCCATTTCCCCCTATTTTTATAATATATTATCATTTGAAAAGGCAAAATCCTATCAAAATTTGTAAGAAATATCTTTTTAAGAAATAAATATTGTTTTTCACCTATCTATTACCTTGAAATTACTTTTAATAAACTTGTGTATGATGGATTTGTGAATAAGTGTTCTTCCATGTCCACTGTCTTTCTTTCTTGCCTCTTTTTAGCTATTTTAAGGCTAGTTGTAGGTTTGAAATTGAGCTCTTTCCACCATTAATGGATGCTTGGTTTGAGTTTTATAACTCATCTTTTCTTCATGTATTGCTTAGTGAGCCTGGGTTAAGAATTAATTATGTAAATTAGCTAGTTTGTGAGATGATATGAGAAAATATTATATTATACTTAATTAGTGTTTGTTTCAAGCTTATTTGAGTGTCAATTAATTTGGTGTATCACTATTTTAGTGTTCTTAGTCATACTATACACCCTTTCTATCCCTTTTCCAAGTTGAAGTATTAGTTTTGGTGATCTACTAAGAGGAAGTCACTCTTCTCCAAAGGTTCAACCTCATTATAAGATACCAATAGCCTGAGGTTACTCTAATATTATAGCTAGGAGTGAGAGAGCCTAAAAAAATCTTCCAAAAGGGTGAAACTGTATACTACAATAATTTATGGCATGCTCTATGGGACCACTTTCAAAGAAGATTGGTCAAGTTTGATGCTGGTTTGATTAATTTGTAGTGGTTATAGATTTCATATTTTAGTATATGGCAACTTTAAAGAACACTCAACATTTTGGTGGTAGAATAGTACCTATCTTTCATGACAAAGGTGACTATGAGATAATATTATAGAGGTGTGCCTTTTGAATTTCTTGAATTACCTTTAAACTCAGTAAGAAGGTTAAGATTTTCTAACACTCATCCCTATAAAGGAAAATTTCTTCCTAGATCAGTTTCCAAGTTTACCTTTGTAAGAAGATATTTTTTGGGCCCTTTCACTACCATGGCTTCCCTTAGAGCTTTGAATTTTGTGTATTTCAATGGAAAAAGTCCTTTGGACCTTCATATGACCCTATCCTAATGAAATCCCTTAAAAGTGTTCCTTACTTCACATGATACCATTCTATAACCCCTTCTAAGCAACTTAGAGATATATCCAACTTTATCAATATTCATGACATCAATGAAGAGAATGTGGCTATCAGGTTATTGGATATCTATTTCAAGGGAAATGAATTACGTTGGTATAGAAACCTTAATTCTAACTCCATCACATCATGGGATTAGTTAGGAGATGCTTTATTTAAAAGTTTTGAAGACAAGAGTGACCACTTGTCACTTACTCAATAGTTAACTACAATCAAGAGGGTTCCCCATGAGGTTATGTAGGATTTCAATATTATGTTTCAAAATACATGGGATAGGATTACAATATTTATTGGGACTAATCCTAACTATGATTTCACTTAATATTTGAAGGCCCTCAATAGTGACATTGTAGTGATGATTTAGTGTATGGGAGGAAACACATGATAGGATGACTATGAGGTGGCAATCATAGCAAATAATAGTCTAGTAAAAGATGGAAAGTGTACACCTAGGCCACCAATGCCTTTGTTTCCTAAGATAAAACCACATCATGTTTCCATCCCTCCCCTTTCTACCATTCCTCCTATACCAACACTTTCTTCCATACCTACACCAAAGTAGGAAAAGGATTCAACTAGTCAATCTAGTGACTCTAAGAACACAAGCTTAAAAAAAAGTTTCAATACTTGGGAAATAAATTTCTGAATGTGAAGAGGTTACAATATTAGTTTAATAGGCCTTATCCACCTCCATATCAACCCTAATAGCCTTACTAAGCAAATAGGCCACCCTACAAGGGAAATTTATAAGGACAAGGCCAAGGATAAGGGTAACCTAACTATACTAGACAAAATAATTACAATCCTAATGTGGCAAGTACTTCCAATACTTTGCTCACTATTTAAAATAACATTGCTCAATAAGTTAAGGATACTATTCCTTTTAATCAATCTTTTGATCAATCCATTATCCCAAAAATTGAATTCAATCAATCTTTCAATGATCAGTGGCCATAAGGTGCTAGCTATGGATTTAATCAATATCTTATAGATCAGAATATAGAAGTTCCCATGATGATAAAATTGTAAGAGCCTCAACAAGGCAAAGGGCCTAATGAGGGACCAAACTAGTTGAGTGGTACAATGGTTAACTATGAGCAAGAAGAATTCCATTTAATCAACATGATAATTCTATCCAAGCAGACATTATAGTGGCAACTAATACAAGGTTCAAAAGAGGGAACATAGAGGGTAATGAGAAATAAATCAAAGAGTCTCCTACTCTTATTCCTTTACTATCAAATCCAAATGAGCCTATGACTACTCCAAAGGTTCTAGTAATGCAAAACCATAAAAATCAAGGAAGCACCTTTATACCCCAGAACTCAAAGGTTTAAAAAATGGTTGTGGCTCCCAAAGCATAAGAAAATATTGGTGGTTTTCCATCAATATTAATGAGAAAATGAAGAATTACAATGTGAGTGATCCTATCCTTAAATAATGTTTATCAAAGATCAATGTTTTTGAAAATCCAGCAAGAAAGAAAAATGTAGTTCTCACCAATGCAACCAAAGGGCCTAATGAATGATAATCAAACAAGGTGGTTAAACCTCATCCATTATACCTTTTTTTAATCATTGGAAACTCTTTAGTACATAACTACATAGTAGACAGTAGAGCAAGTACTTCACTGATGCCAAATTCAATAGAAAATTAGCTTAGTTTTAAGTATGAACCCTAATCTAAGGGAGTTTTACATCTTGATGGATCCTCTACCAAACTATTTGTTATTATCAGAGGTCTAAACTTGAACCTACATGCTTATCCTAGTGTTTTATTGGATCAAAATCTAGTGGTTCTATAGGTGCCTCCTCACTTTACTTTATGCTTATCTAAAGAGTTAACATCTAAAATTGGGGGTTACCTAGTAGCACATTGGTCCTACATGGCTTTCAGGATAAGATATGGGACCAAGGTATCTATCTAAGATGATATTATTACCTAATTTTACATTAAGCCTTATGCACCAATTATCATAAATGTAAATTATACCATGCTAGAAGATGACCACCTTTTTTGTCAATAACTAGACACTCATCCTAAAGGGATACCTGATATGTTATTGGATGAGTTATGGAGTGAGAATTAAATAATTGACCCTTTAAAAGGTGATGAATAAAGGGACATGGGAGTCTATTGCTTGCATGAAGAGAATGATTTCATTTAATCCCTCAATAGACCTTAGGAAGATACTAGTGGTTTATGGAAATTATTCTTTGGTGGCTCAAGGAGAAAACATGGAGTAGGTGTAGGTTTAATGTTGACATCTCCCTATAATGACAAGTACTTTTCATATTATAAGATCTAATTTAGTTTCTCTTGAAACATAGATGAGTATGAGGACCTTATCCATGGCCTTTATTAGGATACTAAGAGGGGAATCAATTAGTTACAAGTGTATGAGGATAGTGAGATGATAGTACATTAGGTTAGAGTTCTAAAAAACACAAATAACCTCTAATTAGGTCCTACAAGCATAGAGTATGGGATATGATTGAAGAATTTGAAGCCTTTAATATCCAAGTAGTTCCAAGAGAGAAAAATAAACATGCTAAAAATAAACATGATAATGGAGGGGCTAAATTTCATATCCCAAATGAGTTGAATAAGTCCAAGGTATAGCCACATGTCAAAGTGGTAGTGAGACCATCAGTGCTAGACAATGAGGCTCATTGGTAGGTTTTTGATAGTGACAAGAAAATTACTTGTTTCCTACATCAATAGGTAGAGTTTTCCTTAATGAACCAAAGTCAAATTTAATAATATTATGAGGATAAAATTGTTCAACTAAGTTATAACAATCTTCCTAAAGGGTTGGTCACCCTTGAAGGTCTTTTCCATGAGGAAGATCACATGAAGAAAGACAAGGTAGTGATGTCTACTAATGAAGAGAACTATGAAAGAGTCCTTATATTTAAGGACAAGCTCCTCAAGCTTATAAAGTTGAGAAATGAGGCATAAAGATATGATTTCATTGAACTTTGTAAGGAATATTCATACATCTTTACTTTAGTGTACAATGATCTAAGAGGCTTTGATGCTAAACTAGACCAAAATGACATAGAGATGGAGGCCAATGCTAAACCTTATAGGTATAAGAAAAAGCCTATTAACCAAAATATTAAAGAGCTGATGAAGAAAGAGATAACTAAATTGATGAGTATAATATCATTTTTCCCATCAAGCACTCCTCATGGGTAACTAACTTTGTGCCTATGATAAAGAACAACGGTGAGATTTGTTTATGTTTGGATATTAGAGACTTGAATAGGATCTCTTTGAAATACAATTACCCCTTACCATCCATGGAGAAACTCCTTCAAATGGATATTGGTTTAAAATGTTTCTCTCTTTTGGATGGGTACTCAGGATATAACCAAATGTTGGTAAGAGAAGAAGACCACACCACAAAGTGGGGCACATATTCTTACTATAAGAAGCCTTTTGGCCTCTTCAATTTGATAAAAACTTTTCAAAGAGCCATAGACATGGATTTATATGTTTTTTTGAATTAGATGATGCTTTTCTACTTAGATGATATAATAGTTTTCTCCAAGAAGGCTAATGAACACTTGGACCACCTAAGATTTATCTTTTAAAGATGTAGAGAGTATGGGATACCATTTAATCCCAATAAGTGTGTTTTTTCTATCCATGAGGGAAAAATATTGATTCATATTATCTCAAAATAGGAGCTAGCTATTGATCTTGATAAAATAAGTGCCATCTTGGCATTATCCTTACCCAAGAATATGAAGGGAGTTCAGAGTTTCCTTGGGAATATAAACTTTGTGAGAAGGTTTATACCTAGTTTTTCAAGCTTAGTCAAACTCATTACTACTATGATGAAGAAGAATCAATTATTTACTTGGATAAAATAATGAAAATTAGGATTTGAGGTTGTCAAACAAGTCATTACCCAAAAACCTATGCTCATGAATCTTATTTTCTCAAAATATTTCATATTATATGCCTTTGAAAATATTGATAATATATCATCTATATTGATGCAAAATAATGGTAAAGGACTTGAGCATCCAATTACATTTTTCAGTTAAGGGATTTAAGGGTATGATTTAAATTATACTTTTGTAGAGAAGCAAGTCCTTACAGTGGTAATAAGCCTTATAAAATTTAAACCAAAGCTCTTTAATTTCAAAATATATCTTATGGTGTCTCATCCTAGAGTGAGAAACTTCCTTCTTAACAAAGACTTAAATGAGAAGAGGGTTGGTTGGATTACAAGGGTCATGGAATATGATATAGAGATAAAGGTCACTAAGTTAGTGAGAGGCAAAGGCTTATGTGAAAACATGTTTGATGACCTTCATGAGGATAAAGAGGTTGTCTTAATGACATAAGGTAACTCACAAATAGATGCACCTCCACCTCACACTAGCTAGTTCTAAGATATGACAAGGTTTTTGATAACAAGTGAGTGCCCTCAAGGTATAGATAGAGTAAAGAGAAGTTATTTTCGACTTAATTGCATACCTTATGTATTGGTTAATAGGGTTATATTCACAAAATACCTCAATAGAGTGATTATAAGATGCATAGATAATGACCAAGTGATTAGGCTCTTTGAATAATTCCATGATGGACTTGTAGCAAGCCATTTTGGCCCAAGGACTATAGCAGCAAAAGTGATGGGGGATGGTTATTATTGGCCTAGTCTCTTCAAGGATGCATACACATGGGTGAGAAAGTGCCAAATATATGCTCTCTTTATAGGCAAGTAAAGATTGGTATCCCTTCCCCTCAACCCAATTCAGGTAGAGAAATCCTTCATGCAATGGGGTTTGAATTTCATAATAATGATCAATCCACCTTCAAGTGGAGGACACAAATGGTAGTCACTACTACTAATTACTTCACTAGATGGTTAAAAGCAATTTCTCTAAAACAAGACTCTAAAATAGTTGTGTTGGACTTATATGATAGTATAGTAATAAGGTTTGGTGTACCAAAAATAATAATTTTAGATAATGCCTTATAATTACTTGGCATGAGGACAAGTGAATGGGCACTTTAACTGGTCATATACCTTAGTACATCCTCCAATTAATACCCCCAAGGTAATGAACTTGCAGAGTCAACAAATAAAAATTTGATAAGGATCATCAAGAGGACTATGGAAGAGAATT
Source organism: Torreya grandis (assembly GCA_037957365.1). Lineage (NCBI taxonomy): Eukaryota > Viridiplantae > Streptophyta > Pinopsida > Cupressales > Taxaceae > Torreya > Torreya grandis. Next base: position 26,019 of record JARHVA010001547.1, on the reverse strand, counting down.
AGGGAGTGTGGCATTAAAAGTTAAGGAAAGCCTTATGGGATGATAGAGTGACTCCTAATGTTTCCATTGGAAAATCACCATTTGTCTTTGTATATAGGAGGGAAGCCAAGTTGCCCATCTCTCTTGGGTTACCTATGTTGGAGTTAGACCATAAACTTGAGTTGATGGAGAGTGAACCTATCAGTGTGAGAATAGAAGAGCTTAAAGAGCTTGAATAAATGAGAGACCTTGCAATGAAAACACTAGGAAGCCTTTGAAAATATATCCATAGTAAGAGATTTCAAAGAGGAGGATTTAGTCCTCAAGTGGGATTACAATAAGGCTAAGCCAAGAAACCATACCAAGTTTGATAGCTTGTGGAGTGGTCCTTATTTGATCCATGAATGCAAACAACATAATTTTTTTTAGCTTGCCTAGTTGAATGGAGAGGTATTACCCATCCCATTCAATGGGATTCATCTAAAGCCTTTCTATTAGAAGAGTTTTCAGTCATTGTATATATTATAAATTTTGTACAGTTTTTCATGTTTTCCTCTAAGTGCCTTGTGCACATCCTTTTTATTCATGTATTTCCATTACCTAAGTTCCTTGGGCACAGTGTTGGTTTTATTTATTTTCATCCTTGTTTAATCAAGAGGATATTTTTAGAAAGGGACAACCTTGTATCATTTTCATATCAGTTGGGAAGAAAGTCTTGTGACCTTGTATGCCTAATGGATCAAACAAGGTAACTAATATATTAAATAATAAGCATGCAACCCTAAGAGGTCACCAATAATATTGGCCAAAATTGGCCTACATACAAATTTTTTTCCAATCTAAATTAGGGCCCTCCTCCCTTGGACCCTTTAATAACCTTCTACCCCCATGACTAGTCCCCTTTGGTCCTAACTTGATGATGTAATGTAGTATCTTGGGAGATCTTGGTGTGGTGTGAGAAGCTGAGCAAAGTTCTTGTTAAGTGGGTGATCCAATGGTAAAAATATAATAAAAACCTCATGACCCTACCACATGTCACTTTCAATATTTTGAAATACTTTAATCAAGTTTTAAGGTGAATTTGGATATCTTGAAGAAAAGGCCTAGAAATAGGTCTAGAACTGCAAGTGAAAGATCCAACTAGTTTATAGGGTGTTTGAGCATTTTTAGGTATGAAGAAAGTTTGATAAAATTATTATAGATTTGAATGATTAAAAAATGAGGCCTAGAGGAGGTATTATGCCTAAAAGACCCCTGAAAGTGCATTAGATGACTTAAGGGTCCTCAAAATAGAAATTTCAAGTGAAAAAGTAACTTTTTGAGGAAGTCATATGGGTTTTGACTTCCTCATACCTCTTTATGTCCTTTTTTAATATTTTAGACATTTTCAAGGCCATTTGAAGTCATTTGGAGTGGAATCACTGCTTTTTTCCATATTAGTAACTAAGTTTGCACTAGGGGAACTTTTGGCCCAACATGATGAGTAAGGTAAATAACATGTAGTATATTATTTAAGATACACACTAGTGGATTATGAGAAAAATTATACACCTATTGATAAGGCATGTTTAGCTATATTGTTCACATCCCAAAAGTTGACATTATATGCTGATTCAAGATCAAGAATATGTATTATAGAGATTTTTAACGCTTTGGTAGAATAGGTTTTTGAAGTTTTTGATTAATTTAGGGTCTCAAATATAATATTAAGTCATCCATGGTGTCCCTAATACACCTCATAGGCCTTTTAAATCACACTCTAGCATAATAACCAATAGAGGTAAAGAAAACCTATTAGTTACAAACTTGGCATGAAACATATTTTCTACCATTAATAGAGGTCCAAAAATTTTAGAAGGTTTACAGAAGGAAGGAAAGGTCATTTATAAGATAAAAAATCTTTCCTAAGTGTTGTATTTCATAGATAGGCTTCTAGTTCTTCATGCTAAGGAAAAACCATTTTGGGTAGTTTTAGACAACTCAAGAAGAGCCTAAGGTTTTCACTTGGTATAGCCATAAGAGAGATATTTAGGACAAAATATTTTAGTGATTGATAGGGATCATAATTTACTTCCAATTTATGGCATTAGTGGTTTGGTTCATCTCCCCATATTTATGAACAATCGCTAAAAATTTAGGGGTGTCTAATGGGCCTACTCATCCATACAAGGTCCAAGTTTTCTTCTGTTATTTCAATTTATAACTCAATGAAAAATAATAATTTTAGGAGTGTTTTTTCATGGTAAAATATTACATATTACAATTGGTTTCATTAGCTAGTTCCTCTTAGGAAGGTACTTATAACATAAAACATGTTTTCCTTATTATCCTTGTGAACGGTCTATTTGATCAATTTTGCAACAAAACCTAAATTATAAGGATAATTTAATTCCTCATCTTTATTCCACATAAAATTAATCAATTTATATTTTCTCATAAATACTCATTACTTCATAAAATCCTTGATAGTCCAAATAATCAAGTTGCTATTTGGAGCTCCAATAGAGTTACATGCAAGTTTATCAACTACAGAGTTATCCTTTCCTATAGTGGTTTAAAAATAAAGAGGATATCATGTTTTAACATATAATATGTAATTTTAAATCACATTTCATCCAAATCTTAGTCTCAAAAATATATCATCAATGGAGTTGTAATGGAGAAAAGGCTAACATAATCAGCTCGTTGCTAACTCCCACTTATAGTCATGGTGTTTTGAGCTTTAAAAATGGTTATGAAGATGTGTTGAAGAGTTTTAAGGAATGGGACACATTATTGGAGCATAAAATATCAATTCAAACTCTTAAGTGACACAACAAGATATGTGATAGATAGTACAAATCTCTAACACAGTCATACACCATCAGTGTGCACCTATAGGTGCTCTCAGGGGAATTTCTTATTGAAATGGGAAGGGGAAACTTGTTTTATGTATTGAAATGTTGTAAAATATCATTTGAATATGATGGAGTGTCTAAAATTGGTTATAATATCCTTCAATATGCACATTATCCACTTTCTATCCTCACTATCTTGTATGTTGCTATGTGTTGATCTTCAAGATCCCACAGAGATCTGAAGGTATAAAAAGAAGAGTCTAAGCATGTTTTAAACCTTAATGATGTTTGTGGAGATATATGAGACCATGTTAATAATTTTTAGAGCATTGGAATATCAATAAAAGTTGAGAAATAATCTTTAGGTTGAAGAATAGTGTTTAAGGACAAGTTCCCTAAAAACTCCAAAAGAGAGTTACAATCACTTTTGGTGTTAAAATATGATAATATTTTAAGGAGCCTAGATGAATCTAAATGATCATGTATTTTAGCCCTCATGAAGGGGTATTAACAATGAGAATATAATGTGTGTTTAATCTAAATAAGTGGTGTAATAGAGGCTTCAAAGTTACACATTTGTTCACTAAAAATTTGTAGAGATGCCTATAGTTTTGATCCGCAAAGGACGTCCAAAATCCAAAGTTGCAATATAGAGCATATACACATATACCAAGTGGTCACATAGGTTTAAAAAGGACACAAGTGTTTGAAATGTCATCACATGGGTTGAATTTCAAGGTATTCACCTCTATCAACACTTCTATCCCTAAATACATGTACAACTATATTCAAGGGTAGCTATATCTCCAAGTTCTTAAGAGGATCAATGAAAATAGTGGTTCAAGTGAAGTTCATGATTTCAAGAAGGTGTTATGAGTGATAATGATGATTAAATATCAACATAAGGTTTTATAAGGTAAAGGGAGGAATATATAAGTAGTGACTCAATCAAATCCAATCCTAAAAGACACCTACAACATTAATAGAAAACCAATAAAGATAACATAATCATATCTCAGTCCTTGAGACTAGTCATGTAAAGAGGGTAAAAGTAACCAAGACTCTAATATGAGAGTGAGGTTGTTTCAAAAAATTTATTTTCCTAATGATCAATAAGATTACTTAAAAATTTAAGCACATTATGCTCACTAAGAAATAACCTACAACCACACTCGAAATAATACTATAGTCAAGAAGGAGGATATGAGTTCTTGGAGACCTTCATGGATGGTAAATCTTAGGGAAGTTTGGAATTTGTAAATAGGTTTTTATGAGAAAAGGATATATATGGACCTCATATACATATTCGTACCCTTCTTAAACTCTCCAAACCACCTCAAGGTCTGTTATAGCCTAATACAATAACCGACAACATCCTTTTGTTTAACACCAAGTGAGTTGGAGTTAAAAGTTGTTTTAGGTTTATTTGATAAGAGGATAGAGGTCATTGACAAATTATGACCAAGATGAATAAATGATAGTATGAAAAATAGATGGGGAACTGGTTTTCACCTATAGGATGACTGTGTTCAAACTTTGGAGGTGGTTTATGAAAAGAAGAATCAAATGAAGCCTTTGTGAAGGATATGAAGGAGTTTGGATGGAATGAAGTCCCTCAATATAGTTGGAGAAAGTCTATATTGTTTTTTTCAAGGTACAATTAATCTTCAAAGAGGTGTGAGACCTTCCAAGAAACCTAGAACATCATCTTACTTCCTTGTAAGTGGGAATAGTCTATTTGAGATAGCCCAATCAACCTAGAGGTTAGTAGATAGAATAAAAGGAGTGTCAAAAGAGGTTTTGATGATTGATGTGTGTGGGGCAAGTACAAACTTTGATTACCCTTCACCAAGGTTTAGAACCTTATAAGAAATCTTAGAAAAAATTTCTTTTCCCTTGGTTGTAAATAATCCTACAAATGTTTGTTTTCTTACACAATCAAGCAAGATCATTTTTTCAAAAAAGGAATAGAGGGGGAAGTAAGGTTATCTGATGGTTCTAAGAGGGAGAGAATACCTTGATTTAGGGCTTTTGATGATAAAATCCATGTTGGGAGTTCTACCCATTATGATAATGATTTATAAAAATGGTGAAATATATGAGAGTCTTCGAGGGAGGTATCAAGAGAGTTAGGTGAGGAAAAAGATTTCTAAACCCTATGTTTTATTTGTGATGGGCAGAGTGTGTGGAAAGTTTAGGGTAGAATTTATATTCATGGTGTGATGTAGGTTTGGTTAAGCAAAATTTAAGCTAGATATAGTTATCAATAGGGTATACATACACTAATATGGATATTAGAGCATTTGAAGGTCACAAAGAGTCCACTAAAGCATTTATGAAACCTCTTGATTTTGTGTGGGATTGTAAACCCTATGTTTAGGATTAATAGCAAAAAAATGGAATATCTTTGGATTGAACTGGTGAAACCTTGTGAAACTTGGTTTTTGGTTAGGTTTTGAGATGTATAAAGGTATTTTGAAGGTTTTGGGTCTTTAAATATTTGTACTTATAATATATAAGGGATTATGTGCTATGGCATTCAAATAAGTCCTAATTAGGCCTAATGAAAACCAAAAAAGGAGCTCTAAATGTTTTTAAATGTGGAGTTGGATTTTGAAACTACATGGAAGGAAGGATTAGGATAGAGGGTGGTTAAAATGGAGATGTGTTTCTCAAGGTGAACTTGTACTTAGTAATACAAGGTGAAAAGGCCAAAAAAGGGGCTACAAGAGAGGATTGTGACAATGGTGAAAGATTGGGATGTGTAACTAGGTTTGTTAGAATTTTTTGTAGTTTTAATGTTATGACAATTAAGACCTACTGAACATGATAAGGGTGAAAATAATATACATAAAGACACATAAAACTTGAGTTAAGGATGGGAGCCAGTGATCATGGTTTTATTACTAGAGAATGAACAAATCAATTATGACTAAAGTGAAAATTAATACGAGAGAGAATGCCAAGTGTTATTATCATAGAGGGTGAACAATGATACAAGAGATTTATGGTTTTAAGGTAGATAAAATAAATAGTGCTACTAAAGAGTCAAGGACAAAGCAGTGATGTGATTTTGAGGTATATAGAGTCTTATACTTTGGCAGAGAGGTAGTGGGCATCAAGATGACATTTCATAAGAACCATGTTTGATCTCCAATTGATATTTTGAAAACTAATAAAGGAATTGGTTTTAATTTTCTAAAATATACCTCAAGAAACCCACCTATAGGCTCTTTTGTTGGAATAATGAATATTTAAGCTTACCTAGGGATAATAGGGTGAGTTATTTATTACCCAAGATTAATTTTATTTACCTATGATAATTTGTTTTATTTTTGAGAATCTCTCAACAATATATTTGTTCGTAGTATTTGAAAACAAAAAGTTTGTTTTCTCTAATTTGTAATCACAGTAAATAGTTTGTTGTTGTAAAACAAACTATTTGTATTATATACTTTACAATCAATGAGAAAATAATGAGAGAATAATAAGAGAATATAGAGAATTTTTAGGATTATCACCTATTTTTTAGGTGTGAGAAAAACATATTTTATTCTCTGATATTATTTTGCAGGTTATTTGTTGTGGGTTCTTTCTCCTAGATTGATCCTGTGGATCTTTTGTATCTCCTGGTCATTCTTTCATGGTATCAGAGCATGGAGTTCTAGTTGAAGATCCTCTTCCTTACAAATTTTTCATCATTTTCATCTATTAACACAGTCCAAAACTTATTTTATTTATGTGTTACAAATATTTGTTATTCTCTCACATTCTAGTTCTTGTTTACAAGTCTTTTTTGGAAATTTCTATACTTTATGATCATTTATGACCATACGGATTTACAAAACCAGAATTTTTTTCATAGGGGCATAGAAAATTTTATCAAGAATCTTGTACAACTTTATTTTTTTAATTCCATGGTGGCCGTACAACTCTTTCATACAAAAACTGGCTGACTAGTTTTTTTGGCAGACTGCAGTACCTGTACGATTTTTTAATGTGGCAGATCGTACAGACATCTTTTTTGAAATTTGACACCTGTTCATGAAAGTTGACTATGCTAGCTTTCATTTCATATCAATTAGTATGGATTTGGATTAGGCCGTACAAAGTTTTGGGTGATTTCAATAGGGATTTCAAAATCTATTTTGTTCTGCAGCATAGTCGTACGGTTTTCCTCAGTTTAAACACCTTATACTTCATAAAATCAAAATCTGAAAATTGCATGTGTTAGCAGACTTTCTAGGATTTCATTTCTAACTAAGAAGTATGGATTTGGATCAGGCCATACAGTCCTTTGAGTAGATCCTGTGGAGATAATTCTGAGTTTACTTGGAGGTTTTTTTCCTTGACAAATATTTACACAATTCTCATCAAGAATTTTCCCTGATCACCACGCCTTGCTGGAATAAAAGATTATTTCTAATAAAGCCAAAAATTATTCAGCATTCATCTCACATGTGTGAGTTATTTTTGTATTTTTTTATTAATTTCTTATTCTTTAGTTGTTTAAATGCAAGTCTCTAGCTTTAAATGTACACAGTTGACTTTGCTAAAGTGGCTAGAGGTATTTTGTTAAAAAATTGGTAGGGAAGAAGTATTGGGGTCAAATGCCCCTAATTTTTTTTGCATAAAGTAATTTTTTAATACTTTTGTATAAGCTAAGGCTAATTTTTTTTCATCGAGAGACGTTAAATCATAACGGGAGGGGTGTTTTGAGGAAAAATGAATGTCAAGGTTGTTCTTGTCAACGTCATCGTCTCCTTTAGGAATGGAATCCTGATTGTTTGAACCCCTAAACTCCATAATTTACCATGTTTGGAAGCCAAAAATACAACAACTCCTTCAATCAAAGGGCTTATGGAGAATTTTTTTGAAACAAAACCTGCGACATTCACCATTGAAAAAGACAAATATGCATATGGTTGTAAGCAGGATGAGGCTCTTGGATTGATTTGCCTCAATGTCTCAGATAATATTCAATTTCACATTGCAGATGCTACAATGCCAAAAGAGGTATGGGAAAAATTTAAAAACTTATTTGGCAAAGTTAATGAGTTTAAAATTTTGCAATTAGATGAAGAATTAAGTACTATCTCTCCATCAAATTTTCCTTCAATAGATGAATTCTTAGCAAAATTCAAATTTATTAGATCATAGTTGAAAGCTGGTGACAAGGATAAAAGTGATCAGGAGTGAATTTTCATGATTTTGTCAAAGTTGAAAGGACCATATAGTGTTTTTTCCTCTACTTTTTATAGTATGATGGATACATTAGGTGATGAATTCAAATGGCCTTCCTTTGAAGTTTTTTGTTAAAGATTGACTAGGGAGCAAACAAAATTAATGGCCTTAGATGCTCTACCTAGTCCTAGTCATGCTCTAGTTACTAATTATTCTAAAGGAAAACCTTCACCTAAGTCTAAACAAAAGCAAACACCTTCAAACAATCCTCCAGAATCCACCACCCACACACCTCATCATTTTAAATCTACTAAGACCAAAAAGTCCTTTAAGTAAAAGAAGAAAACATTTGGTCCATGTAATTTTTGTGGTGGTCCTAATCATGATGAAAGTAGATGTTTTAAGAAGATGGAAACATTAGAGGTAGTGGTCAGACAACACAAAATTTCCATTTCATCTCCATCTCCTTCTACTTCTCCTGCAGGAAAAGTGAAAGCACTTTCAGCTAGGGTTATATATTCATGTCATGATTAGTGGATTTTTGACTCAGGTGCTTCTCATCATCTCACACATTCTAAGGATCTATTGTCTTCTCTTCTAGACTACAGTACATCACATATTATTATGGGTAACTCCTCAAAAATTGAAATTTTGGGATCTGGTACTATTGACAAATAGGATCGATGTTTTAACATTGTATTACTTGTACCCCAAATCTCTTCTAATCTTCTCTCTATATATCAAATATGTAATGTTGGTATTGGTAAAACTATGGATTTTACTTCACATGATGTTGTAATAAGAGAATGTAATGATCCTAGTGAGATAGTTGCTACAAGAAAAATATACCATACTACAAGACTCTATACTTTTGAAAAGTTTGAGTCTTTTATGTCTTCTGGTTCTTCACTTATAACACATGGTAATAGTCTCAAAAAATTGTGGCATGAGAGATTAGGGCATTTGAGTTATGGATATATGCAACAAATGAGTACAAAACATCTTGTAAAAGGCCTTCCTAAGGTCTCATGTATTGATGGGGTGTGTCCTAGTTGTCTAGTTGGTAAACAACACCAGGATCCATTTCCAGTAGGTAAGGCCACACATGCAAATACACCCTTAGGGTTGGTTCATAGTGATTTGATGACTTTTTTAACTCGTTCTTTTTTAGGGGCTAAATATGCACTCACATTCATTGATGATTTCACTCATAAAACTTGGGTATATTTTCTTAAGTTGAAAAGTGAAGTTTTTGAGATTTTTAAGGCTTTCAAAACCTTTGTTGAAAAATAATCATCTCTTCCTCTTAAGAAGATACGCACTGACAATGGGGGGGGAATATGACAGTAATGCTTTCCATGATTTTTGTATTGAGCATGGGGTACAACACCAGTTCACTGTACCACACACTCCTCAACAAAATGGTGTAGCAGAGAGGAAAAATTGAACATTGAAAGAGATGGCAAATTGTATGATTCACTCTAAAAATATGGGTCCAAAATATTGGGCTGAAGCTATAAATTGTGCAAATTACATTCAAAACTGTATGCCTCATAAAGCTATGCAAAATATGACACTTGAAGAAGCTTGGTTTGGGATCAAGCCTGATATTTCAGATTTTCACATCTTTGGGAGTCAGGCATGGGAATTTGTTCCTGATGACAAACATAAATCATTAGAGAAGAAAATAAAACCACTCATTTTTGTTGGTTATTATGAAGATGTAAAAGCCTACCATCTTTTTGATCTTGTCACACATGATGTGTTGTTTCAATGAGATATTCAAGTTGATGAGATACCCACTCCATAGGAGTGTACATCTAGTTCTTCTTCTCCCCCTCCTTCTTATACCGAGGATAGTGAGGATTTTATTTCTATTGTTGATGATGATGTTGCATTTGTTTAGCCACCACAACCATCTTCTTCACCACCTTTGCCCAAGTGGGCAAAGAGCACTCTACAGATTGTTGGTTCTTTTGTTGGTGATCCATTTGATTCTCGTCACACTCACTCATAGACATCTGGTGTTGCTCTTTTGGGACAAGCTTGTACAAATGATCCAGTGTTGTTTTCTAAGGCCATTGGTATACCCGAGTGGGATGTTGTAAAGTATGATGAGTATTATTAATTGATGAAGAATGATACTTGGGATCTTCTCCCTCTTCCTAAGGGAGGAAAACTTGTAAAATGTAAATGGGTCTATAGGACCAAATATGCTACAAATGGATTAGTAGATAAGTACAAAGCTAGATTAGTAGCTAAGGGTTTTTCATAGGTTAAAGGGGTTGATTAATCTAAGATCTTTGCCCCTGTAGCTAAGATGGATTCTATTCAGCTTGTACTCTCTCTTGCTGCTTCACATTCTTTTTTAGTTTTTCAGTTGGTAGTGAAGTGTGATTTCTTGCATGGTGATCTCCATGAGGAGATCTATATGGAGCAGCCTCTAGGATTTGTGGAGGACTCATCATTGGTTTGTAGATTCCATCATTCTCTTTATGGCCTCAAACAAGCTCTTAGAGCTTGGTATGAGAAGATGGATAGTTTTCTTTTGAGTTTTGGTTTTATTCATTCTGAGTCAGATCATAATGTATACATCCTAAAGCAAGGTGAGGAGCTTGTCATATTGGTTTTGTATGTTGATGATCTCATCCTCACTGGTAGTTTAGATTCATTGATACATGAAATCAAGGACAAGTTGGTAGATAGGTTTGATATGATAGTTCTAAGACTTCTACATTATTTTCTTGGTCTTCAAGTTCTTTATCTTCTGAGAGAATATCTATTGGATAGTTGAAGTATGCGATAGATCTTCTTCATCAATTTGGTATGGCTAATTGTAAGCCTACCCTCACTCCGTATCATTTAGGTATTGTGTTGTCTACCACTTGTATGACTCTTCTTGTTGATCCAAATTTGTATAGGCAACTTGTAGGTAGTCTTTTATACCTAACTCATACCCATCTTGACATCACATTTTCTATGAACCTTGTCTCTCGGTTCTCACATGAGCCTCATGAGAGTCATTGTAAAATAGCCAAGCTTATTTTGTGCTACATTTAGGGCACCACTCACTTTGGTATACATTACACACCACATAGTTCTACACAGCTTGTTGGATACACTGACTCTGATTAGGTTGGTGATGTTGACACTTGCAAGCCCACTTGTAGATTTACTTTCACACGTGGTTTAGGTCCAGTTGCTTTGGCATGCAAAAAGTAGACTTCTATTGCATTGTCCTCTACTGAGGTTGAGTATCGAGATACTATCAAAGCTAGTCAGGAGACACTTTGGCTTTGATAGTTACTTGGAGAGTTTGGCTTCACACAGTAGGGTCCTACTACTCTTTAGTGTGACAACCAAAGTGTGATTGCTATTTCACGTAATCCTATTGAGCATCAAAGGAAACAACACATTGAGATTCACATGCACTTCATTCGACATCTTATTCAAGATGGAGTTCTTTCTTTAGAGTTTGTGCCTATAGCTAAGCAGATTGCAGACATCTTCACTAAACCTTTGGCTTCTCCTTGTTATCTTTAGTTGCAAGTGATGCTTGGGGTGAAGGAAGTTGTCCTTAGGGGGGATTTCCCATGAAGTCCTTCCTTCCTTTATTTTTCATATATTTTGATTGGTTTATGCATGGGTACCTTATCAGGCCTAGTAGTTGGGACCCATATTTGTTTGTCATTCTCCCTATGTTTTGCTTAAGGGAGGGTGTTGGAATAATGAATATTTAAGCTTGCCTAGGGATAATAGGGTAAGTTATTTATTACCTAGGGTTAATTTTACTTACCTAGGATAATTTCCTTTATTGTTGAGAATCTCTCAACAATATATTTATTCATAGTATTTGAAAACAAATGGTTTGTTTTCTCTATTTTGTAATCACAAAAAATAGTTTTTTGTCATAAAAAAAAATATTTGTATTATATACTTTACAATCTATGAGAAAATAATGAGAGAATAACAAGAGAATACAGATAATTTTTAGGATTATCACTTATTTTTTAGGTGTGAGAAAAACATATTTTATTCTCTGGTATTATTTTGTAGGTTATCTGTTGTGGGTTATTTCTCCTGGATTGATATTATGGATCCTATTTATCTCATGCACATTCTTTCATCTTTCCCATATATGTAAACCACATCTAGCTAGACACTTGAAGAGTGAACAATCCTAAGAGCTTAGAGCTAGTTTTGAGTTTCATGAATGTATTATGAACAAGAGAATAATATATTTTGATCCAAGAGGGTTTCCATGACCTCAAGAGACTATACATAAGTAAAATTCAAATATTTTGACATATGGAAACCTATAGGCTTACTAAGTTCAGAGTTTCACCTACATAACATGTTAGTGCTTGGTGTAGGATAAATATGAGAAGTTCTTAAAGAAGTAAGTGGACTGACTAGATAATATTGAGAGGTTTATATGATTTCATTGGATTGTCTAAGACACTCAAAATTTCCTAGTATGATAGAGGTTGCTTACATTATATCTAATTTGAGATGACAATTTGTATAATATGATATCATACACCCTCATATAATTGAGAAAGGGAATGAATCTTGAGAAGGTTTGGTGATGACAAATTATAGTGTGATGAATATATATCATTATTGAAGGAAAGATATTCCAAACCCCCTAATAATACCTACATCAGAGGCATCACCTTGGAGAATTCAAGGTTAAGAACTGGCAAGAGGATAGAATTATTGTTTAGGAGGCTTTCAAGGATAAAAAAAGATACCTTATGGAAAAACAATATGGGATTTGTTTTCAAACTCTCCAAATGTGAAATAGATAAAATAATTATGGTAAGGAATCCCAAGTAATTACACATAGTCAATTTTTTGTGTGTAAGTTTCAACCTTTTGAAACATCTTCTATAACCATCATATTTAGGCTTTCCTTTAGTTGGCATAGGGTTAACATCAAGTACCAAGGAGGGGTTTGTATTCATAGTGAGTCAATGATGGTGAGGTATTAAGTAAAATTACATGGAGAAGTGATCCCAAGAAATTTTATGATCAGGTTCAATCCTCATAAAGATACACCTACAAAATTGCTGGTACATACAAACAAGCTTCTTGAGGAGGTAGGGTATTATGAGAGGTGGCATGAGGTTGAAGAAAAAACAATGAAGTGTGTAATAATGAAATGCAAGGTATAAATGGAATATTAAAGGAAAAATAATCATTATAAGGCACAAACCAATTCAAAAATGAAGAGAATGCAGTTTTGAAATTTGACTAAGGTAACATCTCACTAGCTTTTAGAAAAACATGCATACAAGCCAAAATATACATGATCTAATCATGAAATTTGGTAGAGAGGATAATTATGACATGATATACCTATTAAAAATATTTTTTAGGTTTATTTAAAATGGTAATTATTCACTATTTTATTACAATAAACCCTATGTATAATCACTATCAACATTGGAGCTTGTCTTGAAGGAATTAGCCATTTTAGGGCATCTACATGTCAATTCAAAGCATGAAATTTGGTATGAATGGTATACATGAAAAAAATAAAATAAAATAAATTAATAAAGTTAATTAATATAATTAAAACACCATCTATTCTTACACATACCTCTTGTAGTCAAGAAGGCAACCATTAGAGGCTAGTTGATGTTTTATCAATTTAGAGTGATAATGAGTAGTTTAGGCCTTGGAAAGGTCTTATAATGGTATAATAATATTTTGTAAAAATATTTTGTCTTATATAAGCTATTATACTTAGGTTATTTAATAAAAAGTTTAAATAAAGATAAGTTTAGGCATGGATGAAGCATGCAGGTAACTCAAGGTAAATTTTGGTAAAAAGGGTCTACATGACAAAGTGTGCATATGAAAACCTTTTAATTTGGTATGATTTATAATAATTACCTTATATAAATATAAATAATATATTTAAGGTCATGTGATAAGTGGAAGTTCTTGATATTTTGAGGTAGTACCCTCCCTGTCTCACAACGATCACCATTGGTGGAGGTATACTTTTTGGAGTTTTAAGGGGTGGTTGAGGTTTAAAATTATTTGAAGTGTTTTAAAATAAATAATAGGATTTTTTAATCCTATTAAATACCTTTAAAGAGTGTTCACACTCTAAAATTCATGAGACCCCACAAGCAAGATCAAAACCCCACAGGCAGTCTCAAAGGCCTAAAGAGCAAAGTTGGGTTTTGATCATTTGAATAAGTTTTATGAGATATTTAAGGTAATGAAGATTATTTAAATAAATTAATATTATTGGGAAGGTCAAATTGGTCCTTTGTAAGAATTTGAGCTTTTTAGGCCTAAGACACCCAATTTTAGTAATTCTTCAAATGCTTGTATCTTTCAGACCATGAACAGTTGAACCAAATGATTCTAATATATTTTATTTAAAAATATTTAACTAAAATTAATTATTTATTGAGTTTGGGTTAGGTCTTGAGTTTTATGAACAATTTCTTAGAGCGTAAGCATGCCTAGAATGCTTGTAAACCCTGCAAGCAATTATCTTTACTTATGCATCTTTTCATACCTTCTACATGGGATCCAAAAAAATTTAGGGGTATTAAGGGGGTATATGGTATATATTACCATGTAAATAAGTTGTGTAATAAAGTTCCACATTTTTTGAACAATTGTCTTGAAGGTGAGCTTATTTGAGCTACCAAAAGAGCTTTTTGACCAATTTTGTGTTTTTGGAATCGTAGGTCTAAAAAATGGCATATATTAAATTTTAAACCACATATAATGTGTATATAAGTCCCTAAATATCATTAAAAACATATTTTGTAGAATAATCTAACATGTTTGGGTGTCTGAGAGGCCCAAAATGGCTCAAAAATGCCTATTTTTGTAAGTCTTCAAAGAGAGAAATGGTCTAAAGCCATGGAAGAGGTCTAATGGGACATAAATAATATTTTTATAGAACTTAGATATCTTAAAAATATTTTATATGGTGACTTGCTGAGCTAAAGGGTCAAAAACCCAATTTTTTAACATTTTGTGAAATGTTACAGGTTTAATGGTGATTTACACCATTGTTGTAGGGATTGAATGTTGTCAAAATATTAATTTTCTTCCTAATATGAATTATAGAGATATCTGGAGGTCCTATACAGGTTGATAGTGGTCTTCAAGGTCCCAAATGACCTTGGGATTAGGTTTCAAAGTAGTTGGTTGAAGGTGGCTCAATCTTGAGACTTCCATCAATGGGGTCTATGAGAGTTGCAGGTTTCATGGAGTTTATTACAGGTTGGAAGAGCAAATTTAAGTTGAAAATATAATAAAAATTAAAAATTAAAAATCTAAAAGATAGCCTCCATGGTGAGTTAAGAACCAAATGATAAGTCAACTAACCTTTTGCCTAACATCTTCTAGAAGAGCAAGTGGAGGAGGCATAGAAATCCAAGAAGGGAAGTTTGGAGGTTAGGAAGAAAATTAGAGCATTAAATGAGTTTTCAAACTCTTTGGAGACTTTTCCCTTTTGAGTGGATCATGACATCATCATCCTCAAAATGTTTTATCTTCTAGTGTGTTTTTAAGACAATGAGAGAGCTTAAAGGCTTTTTGGACTAATGAGGGTTATTTTATTGAGGAAGGATTAGTGATAATTGATCCAAAGGTGGTAGAGACTCCATGGAAGGTGGTTGTGTCTCATTTATTAAATTATGATTACTTTCTTCTCCTCTCTCTCTTCCCTTTTCTTATATATCTCCCATTTAGCCCCCATTTTTGTAATATATTCTCATTTGACAAGGCAAAATCCTGTCAAAATTTGTAAGAAACACCTTTTGAAGAAATAAAGATCATTTTAACCTATATCTTTCCTCTAACTTATGTTTTTCAAGCTTTTGTATGATGGCTTTATGAAAAAAAATTTCTTTCATGTCCATTGTCCTTCTTTCTTACCTCTTTTTAGGTGTTTTCAAGCTAGTTGAAGGTCTAAAATTGAGATCTTTCCACCATTAATGGATTCTTGGTGTGAGTTTTAGAACTCATCTTTGATTCATGTATTTCTTAGTGAGCCTAGCTTAAGAATTACTTATGTAAATTAGATAGTTTATGAGATTGTGTGAGCAAGGATTGTCTTATGCTAAATTAATATTTGTTTCAAGCTTATGTGAGTGTCAAATAATTTGGTGTATCACCCTTTTAGTTTTTTTAGTCATCCTATGCTCCCTTTTTATCCATTTATTAAGTATAAGTATTAGTTTAGGTAATCTATCAAGAGGAAGATGACTTTGTCCAAAATTTCAACCTCACTATAAAAAACCCACAGCCTGAGGTTGCTCTAATACTATAGCTGGGACTAAGAGACCCTAAAAAACTCTCCCACAAGGTTAAAATTATATGTTACAAAAATTTATGGCTTAATCATTAGGACCACATTTTAAGAATATTGGTCAATTTTGATGTCATTTTGATCAATTTATAGTGGCTATAGCTTTCATCTTTTAGTATCTAATGACTCTAAAGAACACTCAACATTTTGGTCGTAGAATAGTACACATCTTTCATGACAAAGGTGATAATGAAATTATGTTCTAGAGGTATTCCTTTATAATTTATTGAATTTCCTTTAAAATTAGAAAGAAGGTTAAAATTTTTAACACTCATCCTTACAAAGGAAACTTTCCTCCTAAACTATTTTCCAAGTTTACCTCTACAAGAAAATCTTTGTTTATCCCTTTCACTACCATGGTTACCCTTAAAGCTTTGCCTTTTATGGATTTCAATGGCCAAAGTCCTTTTTAAATTAATCAATATGACCCTATCCTAGTGGCATCCCTTAAAAGTGTTCCTTACTTCATGGGAGACTAGTCTATAACCCCTTCTGAGCACCTTAGAGGTATCACCAACTTTTACAATTTTCATGACATTAATGAAGAGAATGTGGCTATCAGGTTTTCAACCATATCTTTCAAGGTCAAAGACATATATTAGTAAATAATAATTAATAATAAATACATCACATCATGGGATTAGTTAGGAGATGCTTTGTGTAAAAGGTTTGAAGATAAGAGTGACCACTTACTACTTGTTGAATAGTTAACTACAATCAAGAGGGCTCCTCATGAGGTTATACAGGATTTCAATACTAGGTTTCACAGACATGGGGTATGATTCAAATATCTATTATGCCTAATCTTAAATATGATTTAATTTACCATTTAAATCCTTCAACAGTGACATTACAGTGATGATTCAGTCTATGAGAGGAAACACACTACTATATGGTTATGAGGTGGCAATCAGAGCCAAGAATAATATAGTACAAGATGGAAATATTATGCCTAGGACACTAGTGCCCTTTTCCCTAAGATTAAACCAAATATTATTTTCATACCTCTACTTGATTTTATTCCTTCTATGCCAACACTTTTCTTCCATACCTACACCAAAGCAAGAAATGGCTTTAACTAGTCAATCTAGTGACTCTGAAGAACACAAGAAATTTTAAGAACCTAAGGGCATGTTTTAATCCTTGGGAAATGAATTGATGAATGTGAAGAGGCATCAAGGTCAATTTAATCATTCTTATAAAACTCTATATCATCTTGAATAGACTTACCAACCAAATAGGCCACCTTATAAGATAAATTTCTAAGGACAAGGCCAAGGATAAGGGAAGCCTAACTATGCCAGGAAAAATAATTAAAATCCTAATGCAACAAGTAATTACAATACTCTAGTCCCCATTACTCAAGAATATGAGTGTACTATGCCTTGGAATTAGTCTTTTGGTTAATCTATTATCCGAAATACTCAATTCAATCAGGCTTTCAATGATCAATCGAAGCATGGTGCTTACTATGGACTCAATAAAGCTCTTGTGGCTAAGAATATAGAAGTGCCTATGATGAAAAAAATGGAATAGCCTCAACAAGGCCAAGGGCCTAATGAGGCACCAAACTAATTGGGTGCTACAATGGTTAACTATGAGTAGGAATAATGTTATCCATTTAATCAACAAGCTAGTTTTAGCTAAGCAAACATTTCAATGGTAGCTAATATAAGGTTCAAAATATGGAACATAGAGGGAAACCAAGAAACATTCAAATAGTCTCCTACTCTTAATCCTTTAATATCAAATCCAAATGAGCCTAATGTTACTCCAAATATTCTAGTATCTCAAAAAAAATCAAAATTAAAGAAGCACCTTTTTACCCTAGAATTCACAGGTCCAAAACATGATTATGGCTCCCAAACCACAAGCAAAGGTTAGTGGTTTTACCATAAATATTTTTGATAAATTTTTTAAAGTCCAATGTGAATGTTCATATGTGTGACATTATTTATATGCCTAGTTAGGTGGATATCCTTTAAGAAGGTTTGTAAAAGATCAATGTTTTTGAAAAGCCACCAAGCATTGGAAAATGTAGTCCTCACCAATGCAACCAAAGAGCCTAATGAAGGATAATAAAACAAGGTTTTAAATCCTCCTCCATTATACCTTTTTTAATCATTGGAAACTCTTTGATTCATAATGACATGGTAGATACTGGAGAAAGTACTTCAGTTATGCCAAAGTCAATAGTATATAATCATTGTTTAAAGTATGAACCCCAAGCTAATGGAGTTTTGTATCTTGATGGATCATATACCGAACCAATTAGTATTATCATATATTTAAAATTGACCCTACATTCTTGTCCTAGTTCTTGAGTGGGTCAGGATGTAATGGTTCTAGAGTGCTTCCTCACTTTACTCGATGCTTATCTAGAGAGTTCACAACTAAATTGAGGGTTACCTAGCAATAGAATAGTCTTATATGGATTTTAGGAAAAGGTATGGGACCAAGATTTATATCAAAGCTTAGTGTATTGATAAATATGAAATTGAATCTTATGGGCCAAGTATCCCAAACATCAATTTTAATATTTTAGATGAAGATGACCACCTTATTGGTTAAGAACTAGACACTCATCTTGAATGGATATTTGATATGTTCTTATATGAGTTATGGAGTGATAATGAGTTACTTGACCCTTTGAAAGGTGTTGAATAAAGATACATGGGAGTCGATTGCTTTCATGAAGAGAATGAATTAATTCTATCCTTCATTAGGCTATAAGGAGTTACTTGTTCTTTGATGGCTCAAAGAAAAAACATGGAGTAGGTGTAGGTGTAATGTTGATATCTCCATCCAATGACAAGTACTTTTACTCTTACATGTTCTAATTTAGTTTCTCTTAAAACACAACTCAATATGAGGGCCTTATCTTATAGCGATTATGCAATAATTACTATAAAAAGGAGTAACCTTTAGTTCAAATATTTGAATTTACTATATTGTATCTTCCCAAATTACATAATTGTCTTTATATGCTAGTGTGCAATAGCTACCAGAAAAAAAAAAAAAAAAATTGTTCCAAAACACTTGTTCAGAAAGAAACCAACCCTGAAAGTAATCTCTTGAGACCATAGAGCCTTCTTTTCTTCTCTACCCTTACCCTTTTTTGAAGTTTCTTTGATTGAGATCCACCCACTTTATAGCAAGGTCCATCTATTCAAGTCAACTAGATTTTAATTTCCTTATAAGGTTTCATTTCACCCATAGGTATACCTAGTTAACAACTTTCATGCTTAGCCTACTATTCCACCACTTGGTTGTTTAACTCATACCTAAAAATCATGCCATGGAATGTATTTTACCTCCATTGAGATCCTAAAATGTTAGAGTGTACTTCATTAATTTTGGGGGTGTGCACAAGATCCACATAAATAAGGTATAGGTGGAGGAATAATAAAAAGAATCATTTGACCCTCTACCATCAAGTAGTAATGAGAGGTAAGTCAAAATTGGCCATGTAACAATTCTCTCCATAAAAGGTGGGGAAAGATAAGGTGGGTCAATGTATGAAATAATCTAAGTTCAAACATTATCCATGAGATTAGTGAAATACATGTGCTCATCTATACAAATGGAAGGTAATAGGCATATAAGACAAATCATAAGACTTTGTACCAAAAATGTTAAAAATGATTTTTGTAGTGATGATCATGATGAATATTGAAAACTGAGCAAAATATAAAAATAAGTATGGAAACCCTAATGGTACACTAGGGTTTTGAGCAATATGTTTGAATTAAGTGAGGTTCACCAAATGATTTAACTATTTTGGGGATTATGGAATGTAAAAACCTAAGTAGATAAAATGATAAGTATATAAATCTGAGAATAAATATAGTAATATCAAAAGCCACTAATTTATATAATTACTGATTTATTTTCTTATCCTATAAATAATAATTATTTATAAAGGAGATAGTTGGAAAAATTATCAAGATGAATAAGTGGTAGTTTAGAAATTGGTACATGAACAATGCATGGTGTTACCAATAGCATAGTATGATAGTGTCCCACGTACCATGTTAATGACCCTAAGTAGATGGAATAATGAGTTTATGAGAGGATGTTCACATTAATCTAAGAATCTTATGTTTGTGTGGCCAATTCTTGAATCATTATCTTTTATGTGTTTTGACTGATCTTGATGTGAAACCCTAAGCCTCTATACTTGTTAGGGTTTTAAGGAACACAAGTAGAAGTAGAGTGGTATTATTAGGGTAGGTTGGACATTACCTCAACACATCATGTGTTGAGTGTTGCCTACATACTATTACCTTAAAAAAGGATCAAGCCTGATGTATTTATCCTAATCTAATTCTTGGTGCATGTTCAAGTGAATGCCAATATGAATGTTGGTTTAAATAATTTGGGTGTGTATTAAGACTATAACTCTAAATAATCAGGGATGTGGGCTGCTGTATATGGGTGTATGTATAAATATGGAAAAATAATATCAATGATGTTGATTTTTGTAATTGTTTTTATTTTGTTTATGAGAGTTTCATTTATTTTCCATCCCTAGGGATAAATGAAAGGAGAGTGGTATTTAAATAGTGTTTTGGTTATTATCAAGACATTAAATGAGTTTAGGCTGATCCTAAATTATATTAGGAAGTGAAAAAATATTTTTTAGGGGTAAAAAACGCTGAGGATTAATAACACTACCCATTTGCCAAAAACACAGTGTGTTATATAGCCAATGGATGCAATATTGTCCAAGTAGATAAAATAGGTAAAAAAGGGTCTTGTGTGCCTAAAAGGTGGCTTGATGTGGCATTTAGTATATTTGGTCAGGGATAAGTGTACACATAATTTATAAAGGGATCAAATGAGGCCCTAATATAGGTCTAGGGCTAAGCTAAAGGATAGGTTGGTCTCAAATGACACTCATTCCATTCAAATGACATTTTAGATGACTAAAGTGTGCATTTAGGGCCAATTAATCCTTTTATAATTAATTATGGTAATATAATGTCAATCAAGGCTCAATTGGTCCCAATTATGTACTATATTGAAAAAATAACTAAGTAGTTCATTATGATAGTCAATTGGGACTAACTATGCCCTTTGCAACGAATTTATACCATCTAATGAAAATAAGGGTTCAATTGGCTTTAATTGCATAGGATGATCAAGTAATAAATTAATTTATTCTATATGATATGTAATTTGGGTGAACTGATCCCCATGAAACTAATTATGACCATATAATGTCAATTGCAATATGATTTCCCCAATTTAATATAATATTAAACCAATCAAGTAATTGGTTTGACATGATATGTGATTAGAGTGAAGTAATCCCCATGCAAAGAATTACTCCTATCTAATTTCAACTAGGCCTCGATTGGCCCCATTTAAGTACCATATTGAGCCAATTGATTAATTCAAATTTGTATATAATTGGGTCTAATTAAGCCATACTTGACATTATATGGTCATAATTCATTATACTAGTCATGTTTGGCATTAATTACATGAATATAAATAGTTAAACATTGTATTAAGTACTTGCAAATGGGAATTTTGACATATAATTACCAACCCTGACCCACCATTATCTCACACCTACATGTTACCTTATGAGTTTGACCCTATCTATTTATTATAAAAAACCTACATAAACCTTGTATTCTATGCCAAACCAACTTACTATCTCATATAAAGAGTTGCATACCTTCAATTCATCATTCTTGTGCATAGGTCCTACTTTGAACTCAATTAGAATCATTAGTCGATATTGACCTAAAGTTTACTATAGTGACCCTCTCCAAGGAATGACTAAATTAAAATCTTAGACATTATTATGTGTCAACCAATTTTCTTAACATGTTGATTACATAATAAATTACCCAATTGGACCCATATATATACAAATCAAGGATACACCTTATAGGAAACTAGGCAATTATATGGTACACATATATACACTTTTGCACATTGATAAAATTTTCCTATTTCTCATAATTTATGAATTAATAACTATGAGTAACCCATAACCATATTTGAAGCATACATAATCCAATCCAAATCAAACATTATTGAATATGAAATCTAAATTATCAATTCATATAGTAAAGGAGCACAATTATAAAATAATACTAAGTGGGAGAATTATGTGTGGTTTGATTTAATTACTTGGAGTATCATATACATAGGTAGTGGTCAATAATCAATGAGGGATGATTGGGGTCATCTCTACCCATTACACTTTCCTAATTTTATAGGTTTCTAGTCCCTAGAAGCACACCTAGGGTTTCAATGTAAAGGAGGAAAAAATCTAGAGTTGTGGACATTATCAAGGTTCATCATAACACATAGAGATATTTTATAGAATGGGTGAAGATTGATGTATGGTCATAAAATCTATTTTACACATAGGTTACTATTAACCACTATAGATGAGTATCAATAATTAACATTGACAAAATCTAATAGAATTGACCTTATGTAAACAAAAACATAATTTCATATATGGATGAATCATATTCATGCTTTAGTCTATTTTTGCATAGTCAAAACATAGTCACATTCAACTAATAAATAAAAAGAGATACACACTTATCCCTTTTTTATACTTATTAAATTTAACAAATTCCACTTTTAAAATAATTGAAATCTATTACAAGCTTTAACATTTAGATTCATGATTAAATTCCATATTTAACAATATGAATTCACATACTATTTTCTATCCTATTAGGATTCATAAAACCAAATTAGGTAAAAACTTATTGGTGAACCTCTACAATGGTTGAACTGTGTCAAATCTTATGTCTCACTTAGGGGTTCATCCTTCTAAGGTTTTATTTTTAAACTTCATTTCTAATTATTCCCAAATAATCCACATGACCCATGAATTTAATGAATCACATGTAAAATCATTGAAATCATTTTCTATATTTTATAGTTAGACGTGTTATTTAATGTCAAATCTATCTATTTGAATTAAATATTAGTTTTCTATCATATTAGGGTTTCTAAAACCAAAATTGGGAAAAACATATTCCTAATCTTCCTTTAGCATTGAATTTAAAAAATCAATATGGCATGGTTACAAATTATTATAATAGTGATGAAAATGATACCAAAATGATAAATATGATAGATAATCAATTTCAAAAGTAAAAATTCATTCCTTCAGATGAATATTCATCTCATACTATATTTACACCTATTAAAGTTGGTGAATATCATGATAATTCATATACAATGAAAAAATATAAATCAAATATTTCTATTTAAGCACAATATTATAGGGTTAAAGGAAAGGCAAACAATGACATATCATAAATACATAAAAAATGTGCACAATAATTTAAATATTATTTTTACATCAAGAACATGAATCAATGAATTCAAACACGACTTGGAAAAATAAGCAATCATACATTTCAGTAAATAATGTAAAGATGTTAGATATTGAAATTCCAACACCATTACATGCAACAAGTCTTTAAGATAAAATAATAATTTTTTTTTTAAACATGACTTGATCAAAATCTAATCACATTACCCATCTACTAGACATAGCTCCATGGGACATCTCTCACATTTTTTGAATAAAAATCATATTGTGTTTGTCATAGAATCACATGACATGACAGATTAAAAAATAAGATTCAAATATATAATAAAGAAGGCACCATAAAACTGACAAATTTTCAACAACAACACTCACCACTAAGTTTCAATAGAACTCAACACACAAATGTAACAAACAAAGGTTAAAATAATCCATGATAATATATTTTGACTATTAACTAACACACACACACACACACACACACACACACACACACACACACACACACACACACACACACACACACACACACACACACACACACACACACACACACACACACACACACACACACACACACACACACACACACACACACACACACACACACAACACAAACACACACACACACACACACAACAAACACAAGGTGATTATAAACATCAGATTCAAAATAATGAATACCAAATCCCAAATGTATGTAGATTCACATTTTTTTTAAATTTGGGACTCAACACTAAATACCTATTTAATTTTCATCATGGTAAATTCCTTAGACATATTACCATACAAAATTTATTATGGTCCAAATTTTGTTGATACATGCATATGGGTGACACTCTCTATCACCTAGCTTAAAATCACTATAGGATTGGAATTTTTTATGTGATTTGGGCCAAATTGAATAAATTTGATCAATATATTTCATTCATACATGAATAAAAATACAATCAAGATCAACCAAATTGAAATGCTACTCTAAAAATGAAAATTCTTTAAAGATAACAATAATAGTCATTAAATATCAATAATAAGAGAGTCGTGGAATAAAAGTTAATATGGTTTCATTGTCTCAAGGAAAAGATAAAGATATATAAAACTTGGTGAGGATGACATGATCACTAACTTATGAGCACTACTTTCAAATATTTCAAAAATAAAAAATAAAAAATAAAAATAAAATAATAAAAGAAAAAAGTAAAAAAATCTAAAAACATTCAAAATTTTCAAAAAATAAAAAATAAGGATCTAAACATGACACACTTATTATGTTACATTATTTACATCTATAATGTATCACATATTTAGTTGATGGGTTACTATTTTCACACACATGTATTTCATGGTATATGAGTTTTATGTAGGACATACAAGTTAGACATGGACATATAGATGTTGGAATTTCATCTCCATAGTGGCCATGCTGATATTGGGGGCATCTTATTCTATAGGTTTCACTATCATAGGTTACATCTTTAGATGACCTCTACCATGTTGATCTAAATTATATTGTTAGTTACTCATATATTACAAGTGCTACATGGATACTATTATATTATGATGTGATATTGATACATATAGATGATGTATACTAGTATATACTTATTATATTATCCATTTATGCTATTACTCTCTTGTATGATAGATAGATTATGTTTATATACTATGTGCCTCTTGGTATTATTTGATGCAACATATTTATGTACCTTATGTGTATCCCTTAGCCTTGTTTGATGCAACATATATATGTCCCTTATTTGAGACATTTTAATGCCCCTTGTGTTTCCCTTAGCCTTGTTTTTAAATACATCTTCATGTCCCTTGTATGTGAACCTTAGCCTTATATGGGGAAATAACTCTTGAATTTGTTTAGCTTGTTGAGATTATTGATATTGAGTGGTGCCATGATCCATATCATTCATTTTTATTGTGTAGTCTTATTAAATTATATTTTTAGTGATGATTAATACCCACACGATTCATCAATACATATATCTATGCATAAAACATATATAACCTACATTAAATATGTTACATACATGCCTTGATTGAAATATATAAATTATTATGATGACATACTATCCACATGTTCACATGATATTGACATGTTTCTATATATATATAATATACCTAACATGATACTATTAAATTAGTTTTTGAGATGATTAACTTATAGGATACATGCCTCATCTCAAAAGGGGTGGATTACAGTGAGATTTTTGTAGAGACATAAGCATCCATGAAAATAAAATCATATTTTCAAATTAAAGTATAAATTTTATAGATTCAGAATGGTTCAGATATCACATGAGTTAAGTTGCATGATATATATTGGCACATCATTATGGATT
>JARHVA010001546.1:3332500-3337405 GCA_037957365.1 Torreya grandis | reverse complement strand
CCTCGCTATTCTTTTGGTGGACTATTCGTCAGATAAATCCGGAGGATCTCCATACTGGATTTGAAGGTGGGACGTGCCATAAAAGCTTCGCTATAATCTTCAGAACTATCAACTCCAGAGATGGGTTTTGACGAAGGTTATCTCCTTCAGCGCTGACCAAAGCCCACCTAAAGCAAGGAAGGCTGTGTATCCAATCAAGGGTTTAAGGATCATCGAACGGAGGAAGGACCTGAGACTTCAAAAGTGGAATGTGAACGCTTTTGTCCCCACCTGGTTTCTTTTGGTGAGCAGACTCGATTTAGTCCAGAATGTCTTTTATCTTTTATCTCTTATCTCTTGATTCTTGGTGTAGGGAGGATGTGCATTTTGATGCAGACATCCTATTCTTCAAGGCGGTTAAGCACGCATATATCTTCTCCCTGCCTGATTTCAGGTGACCTGCCCTGTTATGGAGCTGGAAGTTTAGACGTGCTTGCTTCTTATTTGACCTCTATAGGATGATGGTCTGTTTCCCTGGTTTTTGGAACCCTGTAGGTACGTTTGCAACAGTTTTATACCAGTTTGGAGGGAAGAACAGGGTGGATACCCTAGCTCACCTTGTGGAGTGGCCCTTTTAGGAGAACTGCCCTGTTTTGGGCTGGAATGTTTAGACCTGCTTGTTTCTTGTTTGACTTCTGATGAAGGAAGGTCCGTCTGTCTAGTTCCAGCAAGACCTGTGGTTATGTTTGTATCTATTTTAGGTTGTCTATGGAAGACTTGTGTCCATAGGGATTCGATTGGTATGAATGGTTCCCTTGATGATGTGGTGGAAGGGGTTGGTAGAACTTGCCTTATGTTTTGTTGGGTCTATTGCTCTTGTGGTTTGGTGGCTGTTGTGATTCAAGTTTGGTTATGTTGGCATTTTTCGGTGGTTGTTTTTTCAAATTTCAAAATTCAAATTTGATCATTTTTTCTTGGTTTTGGTCAAATAACACTTTTTACAATGTGATCGTTGGAGTCAGTTTTGAGAAGACTTGGGTCTCTTTAGTTTTTTTTTATTATTGGCAATTTATGTTTAATGTTTTTCTGGGGACCGAATCTATTTGTTGTTTTATTTTAGAGCCCTGCTTCCAACCTTTACAATTAGTGTGGTTCTCTTGCTTTACCATTAGTAGCACTTTATTGGATTTGGGCTTTGTTGGAAATCTGCGAGGATTTCTCTTTCTTGATTATGGAGAACTGGGCCTCTATCTATGTTCAGGGTATGTTCTCGATCTAGTGAAAATTGGTTTGATTGGGCCTTTAGGGACCTCAATGGTTCTTTTGAGGTTTGGGTTTCTTGCTCTATAAGTTCGATTGGTGTTTGGTTTACTTAAAATTAGTTGGTTCCCATCCTAGTGAAAAGCAGTGGTAGCTCTTTCTATGGAACCCTGGGCCGCCTGTTGTGCCCATGCTAGTTCCGGTTTAGTCAAATTTTTAAATGTAGAGTCCTTTATATGATCTTGTTGGTTCCTTTTGAGCCCTGGCCCTCTTGTTCCATTCGATCAAGATGGTTTTTGATCCATCTAAAATTTGTTGGTTCCTACACCAAACAAAAGCCGTTGTTGCTCTTTGTTCTATTTATCCTTCTTTGGTTGGGTTCTTTATCCTCTCTCCTCTGTTGTTTCTTTTTTCTGTTAGGTCTTTTTATTCTTCTTAATTAATTATCTTTTCTTTTATTTTATCTTTATCATAGAAAGACTTCGACCTCCAAATATATTAGAGTTATATTCAACACCAATTAAAAATAAACTTACCTTAATCCAAACACATTTTTTCATGTTAACAAATATATTGATATATAATTTTCTTTAAAATAAAAATACATATAAAACTTTTTTTATAATATTTGTTGCAAAAATATAGCATAAATAATATGTTATTATTTCATGGAAAAATTTGAATTGTTGATATCAACCTCATTGCAGATTGGTGGAATTTGATAAATTATCATGATTTATTATTAAACATGGTGGAAATTGAGATTCTTCGATGGGATTATGTTGTCAATCATGGCTTTTTTTCTTATGATGTATTCCTCGCAAGTGGCATGGGACATTTATTATTATCCTTTATCACTCATATCACTCATACACTAGACCTTGATCGATTTAGTTTTTTTTTAATGGGTGAATATATCTTCGATGTAAAGTCTAGACAAATTATGAAATTATACCGGGTAAGGTTACATCCTTTTGGAGGATAAATGCTTTATATCCTTATCGTGCTAACCACAACTTGGATGACATGTTTTTATCACGATATTTATGCAATTAGAGGGAAGCTATATTATCGCAAGTTTAGGGGTAAATAGTTGGCTTATATGGGCAAGTCAGCTTTCGTATGGGAGAGAGAATTGACATGGGTTTCCACTTATACATAGAGTTTGAGTTTCATGTATCATTTCAAATGTATGACTGATTGGTGTATCGATTGAGGTAAGTGCTCTATATGCTATAGGGAAATATCGTTTTGTATTTATTACGAAATTTTAAGATATGTTATATAAAACAATTTTCTTGTGCGTATAGGTAAATGCCACTATATGTTATTGGGAGACATTTTCTTGTGTTTGTAAGGAATTTATATCATCTTGTATATACATGGAAATGTCATCGTATGTTATAATGGAAATGCCATCATATATTAGTGGGAGATTTCACCTCATGTTTAAAAGGAAATGACATTATATGTTATAAGTAAATTTTCTTTGTATTTATAGGGTAATGTCACGATGTGATACAGGAAAATGTTACCTTATAGTTACAAATAAATTTTAATATTTATTGTATGTAAAAATGTAGGTAAATGTTATGGTTTGTTAGGATGGCAATGTCCCTCTTTATTTAAAGGGGAATAGATTTATATGGATAAAGGATAAAGGATTCTAATAATGAAGGATTGTGATTTTGTGTGGGAACATAATTTTAAACTGCACACTAGATTATATGAAGACATTGTGCATTAAGATTTAAGTTTATTTTATGCATTTGAGCACATGTGTATATTATGCATTAGAGTGCATCTGAACATTTTTTTAGGATCATAATAGTAATTATGTATGGTAAACAAGTGTATTATGTGTATAAAGCACAATTGTATATATTGATAACAAATGAAAATGTGTGTAAAACAACTTAATATTGTGCTTAGAAAATAATATTTTTTAGTGTATTGGAGCATAAGGGGTAACTGAGAAATTGAGAGTAATCAACAATAATATGCAAATTGGATTTTCAAGGAGTGATTCCACAAGCACTTCGATGCAATCAAGAACCCTAAACGAGAAATTAGTATGTGCATATATTGTAAGGAAAATCAAAATATGACTATGAAAGGAAAGTATTTCTTGTGAAATCATAGTTATATTGAAGATTAATGACTACATCTTTGCAAGTTTTTTTATAAATATATTCTAGAATATTTGTAGGATACAACCAATGTAAAAACGTTGTGCATTTTGTGTAAATTAATAAATAGTTAAAGAAGTATATTATGTTTTTTTAATGAGAAAATATGTTTTCATCTTATTGTAATGAGATAGGGTAAATATTAGCCAACATATATGTGTGTGTGTATAAATAATTTACTTATAATTTTTCATAGGGATAAAATATGAAAAAATAAAATTTAGATATATGAAATATTATGTGAAATTTCGATTGTTATCAAAATAATTCAATATAATAAATTCATAAATAAATCACACAAATAAAAACTAAATTATAAATTTATGAAAAAGAGGTAAGAAACTTTGTTAAACTCTCAATAAACCATTATATTATATTATATGTTTGTATGCAAAAAGATAATAGCTAATCTCTAAAAGGTTCATGATATTTGAAAAAAATTCAAATTGCAAAAAATATATAGATATATAAAGATAATTTATAATAGATTAGTATAAAAATGCCCATATATGGATTTTATGAAAGAATAATAAGACAATAAACATGAAAATAATTAATGCATATGATATACATTGTTGTTTATATTAGGTCACATGTGGTTAGTACGAACGGTAATAAATCCTACGGAAGATTCCTCCATAAGTTTTATCATGGTTATACTTTTATGTTCAGTTTGACACGATTGTACCCCCTAATGATGATTTTTCTATAATGGAAACACATTATTTTAAGGACAAATGTTTAGGTATGCATTTTTAAGTGTAGGTGTGCATTATTATTTTAATATGGAAAGTTGAATCTTTTTCTTGAAGAGTAAATTTTTTTTCAAGTCTTGATTTTTTTGGTTTTAAAATTTGGTATTAGAGATAGGTTATAACTATCGATAATTTTGGGAAGAGTTTGTGGGATCCACATATAAATAAATATGATTTAGAGATGCTAAATATTTATTTTAATTTAAAGTTTGTTTTTTATATATTTGAATTTTATCATTTATATCTAAAATTTCATAATAGAGAGTAATGGAATAGTTTGTTATTGGTTATTATTTTCTTGTGGTTAAATTTGTCTATGGGTTTATGAAGACAATAAATCTTAACATTGTTATGTAAACATCTTGTTATTGGTTATTAATTTACGTATATGTCTAATAGATTAAAAAAGAGTGTTTTGATATTTAGTGAAAGTTTTTGTTGGGTTCTTTCCAATGAACATTTATGTAAACATTTTGTTATTGGTTATTAATTTACATACATGTCTAATAGATTAAAAAAGAGTGTTTTGATATTTAGTGAAAGCTTTTGTTGGGTTCTTTCCAATGAGCATTTTATTATAAATCAAGATAAATTATTTGTTGAATTTTGTTATAATCATGATTACAAAATATGTTATTTGTGATGATTTTGGTAGTTATGTTCATAATTCGTTACTATCATGTTGTTATTTTTTACGATCATAATCATAATATATGTTGTTT
>JARHVA010001546.1:3280000-3325000 GCA_037957365.1 Torreya grandis | reverse complement strand
GATATCTTCAAATTCATTTGTTATCAACTTCTACATCTTAATCATCCAATTTCTAAATAGCCTCATCTCCATTTTGAACATTTATTTTTCATAGTATATAATCAATGTTCTATTAATTCTATCTTGTATAGAATCAACATCCTACTAAATTTATCCCATATGAAATTAATAACCCATCAATTCTATCCCTTCCCATTTTATAAGCTTTTCTACCTTTTCTTAATTTTAAAGAATTTTAATTTTTCATATAAATGTATTCCATGACCAACCTTTACACTTATTATTTTATAAATACCCATATAAATAAATAAATCCCCATTAATTTACCAAGATATATTCAAATATAAAAAACTAACATAACTAACTATAAGTTATAAAACTAAATTAAAAATAAAATAGCATATTTTCATTCAGAGTCTAAAAATAACATAAATAACTGTCAAAAAATACATCCAAAATTTTAAAAATATGAGATCTAATATGGGCGATGGCCAAGCGTTCCAACTTCCAGTCAATGATTCATGCACTCTAACTCAACTCATTTTGTGCAAATGTAAAATGAGGATAAAATAAAACTATTTTTTTTTAAAGAAAGAAAAAATATCTAGGTTATATTTTGAAATTAATTATTTACAAATATCTAGAATTTCTCAACCAAGATGAAATGTTTTAATTCTTAGTTGTTGACACTAACTACACCAAATGCATCCTTTAATTATATGTTGATATGAGTTCTATAATCTTCATGTTTTAAACTATGTGTGTTTGTAAGTGGGTATGTTTTTATATATTTATGTTGTTAAGGTAATTTATAAAAGTTAGGTATTTTTAATTAAGTTGGAGGTTTTATATAGTGGAAATTTTTTATAGATTCCTTTCATATGAGATTAAAAAAATATGTTGATGTTCCTCCATTCAATTGTTGTCATGGGTAGAGAATTGCTCTTTCCATGTTTTTTGGGAAGGTGGAATCCGTTTGAGGCCCAAGACATCTTTGAGAGACATGAAGAGAAATTCCAAGGGAAAGAGTGCTAGTCTTTCCATCTCAGTCTATATATAAATTGGTTTCATAAGGCCAAAAATTAACATTAATGTAGAAGATGCTATGTGGTTTTAGAGGGTGGATTTGGGGAGAAAAACATCAAGGACGCCTATCCTTTTTTAAGGTGGTTTTACGCTTTATCATCTTCTTCATCGATGACAATATTGTATAATGCAAAGCTAAAATGTGCTATTTTGGTAGGGAGATGAGGGTGTTAGATCGCACCAGTACTGAATTGGAAAATGCCCTCTAAAATGTTTCCATATGGTGGTATTATTTGTGGTTTGATGCAATCTTTTTGGATTTTTCAAAACATAAGTTTAATGGTTCTATTATTGCTATAAATTTTCCATATGTTTCTCTATCCTTGTCAGGAAATAATTTGGGTGGAGTGATTCCACATTCTATCTGCATTGACTTAAGGTACTTGGAGATTTTAGACTTATCAAACAATAGTTTAAAGGATGTGATTTCTTCATATTTTGGAAGTTGTTCTTATCTAAAAATTTTAAATTTGGATCAAAATGATTTCTAAGTGAGATACGAGAGGAGATGGGAAATATGACTCAGCTTCAGACACTAAAACTAAATGGAAATAATTTACAATATGCTATCCCATCAGCTATTGCAAATTGCATAGATCCTCAAGTATTTAACATAGGAAATAAAAGGATTTAGGGGAGGATCAGAATTTAGATAGGAGAAATGATAAGAGTTACAAATTCTCAGCCTGACAAATAATAAGCTTGAAGGCAGTTTTCCATCATAGTTTATGGAGCTCTAGAATCTTCATATTTTGGATTTATCTCATAATAATTTGTTAGGGACTATCCCTACGAATCTAAGGAAGTTAAGTGCTATGGTCAATAAATCACAAAGTGTTGAAAAATAAAATGCTGATAAGACATTAACTGATGGCTTTGATGAGGAAATGCACTTCCATAAATCATTATTTTTGGATCAGATAACACTATGGATTAAGGTAAGGGCACTTCCATATGTAAATATCTATAAATCACTTAAATTCATGGGTTTGTTGCATAACAATCTCAGGGGTAATATCCCTCGAGAGATGGGAGTCCTCAAGGGCTGAATTTCTCTCAACATTTCAAAAAATAAAATTAGTAGCTCCATTCCAAAATCCCTTGGATACTTAGTTAATCTATAATCTCTTGATCTTTTAGAAACATGTTATCAGGGAAGATTCCTGTAGAACTTGTTTTCAACTTTCAACATTTCTTTTCTACGAAATCTCTGAAATAGGGTTCTTTGGGGATCCTATTTGGTTGTTGGTTATATTTGAAGAAGATGATGATTGAAATAAAATTATATAATCATGGATAACTTTGAATAAGAAGAGAAATTGAAGGCTATCCAAATTGTAGTGGAGTTTGATGGTAACATAAAGAGGACTTCTGTTGTGGCCATGGTTGAATTGTGGAGGAAAGGCAACTAATGATTTACACATCAAGATTAGAATGGGATAATAAAGTTTTATTCCCAATGCATATTTAATTATAGATTAATGGAAAATTGCACTTTAGACATCAAGATTGGAAAGGGGCAATAAAAGTTTTATTCTCAATGCATAGACGAGGCTCTTCCTTGCTATAAAAATCTTGATAAAATAAAGAGTTTGTAAAATTTGGGAAGCTTCAAGAAGCAAGTAATGTATTCCCTTGTCCTTCCTAATCAAGCCAAGGAGAGGCAAAATTAAAGTTTAAGGAATATGGACAAGCCGTGGAAGACTTTGATAAATAATTAGACCTTGATCCTTGACATGTGATATTCATGTTTCACAAGGGGCTAGAAAAATCTCTTTAGAGTTTGTAAAATGTGGGAAGCTTCAATAAGAAAGTAATTGATGCCCTTGTACATTCATAATCAATCTAGGGAGATGCAAGATTAATGTTTAAGGAATATGGACAAGATGTGGAAGACTCTAATAAAGTATTAGACCTTGATCCCTGACATGTGATATTGGTTCTTTTATGTGAAATTCCTTCAACTCTTCTTGCACCTTCAGGGCAACTGCTAGTTGATCTTCCTTTAGTGTATAAGTGGACACCTATTTTAACGAGTTTAGTTTAAATTTTAATGGGTGTTTTAGATATGAAATGTTGGTAATATAAAAAAAATTAATAAGATTCATCGTTGATTTGTACCAACTCTAAATAATGAAGAATGATCTTGATATATTTAATATTCATTGAATTATATGGTTTAGCATATTTATCTATATGTTGATAATTAGTTCAAATTAAGTATTATTAAAATATTTTTTGAGTGTTGCCTTGTCTTTTCATTCTCCTCATTCTGTGGACTCTTTTCTCTCTTTCAAGGTATCTCAATCTCTATGTCTAGAGAGTCTACAATGCTCTCAGGTATGTCCAAGGTGCCCCTCAATTTTTAGGGACCTTATTTTGGTCTTCAAAAATTCAAGTTTGACCCATTTTCCCATTCTATCTTTTTCACTTTTACCCACGTGATGTTGATTTTGCCACGTAAATATATTCCTATTTTGAAATCAATTTTTTATAAATATATAAGCATTGTACTTCAATTACAACAAAAAATCACTAAAAACACATTGAACATTCATAAATAATTATTAATTAGTCATAGGTATTCTAGAGAGATCAAACAATCATTAGAGAATTTATCATTTTTAAAGTTAGAAATTTTTGTGGCACATTTTTGACACTGATAGAGCCCTAGTAATTAGACATTGTTGTAGAGGCCTAATAACCCTAAACATATACCTATAAATATCACTTTATTTTCCTTAATCTTTAGAAATCATGACCATTCTATGACAAATGAAGTATTAATGCTATGTTAAATACAAGCATTGTAACACACAAATCATAACTATGAAGATCACACAAACAAAATTATCAAATTATTTCAAAACATGATTGTCATGTGTTTAAATTACTTTACCTATTTGAAACATCAATGACACATTGTACATTTATCTTTGACAATCGAATTCATATTTTTTGGTAAGGTCATTCTCATTGTTAAACATGCATTTCTGCATTTAGATTCAAATGACTATCATTGAATCCTAATTTAGTCAAGATAAATACTGATGCCTTATCTGAATTCCCTATAATTGGATTTGGAATAATTAATAAGGAATACATTATTTAATATAAATTAATTTTGATTCTTATAAAATATAATTAGATTTGGAATAATTAATAATTAATACATTTTTTTTTATTATACATTAATTTTGATTCTTATAAAATATAATTGGCTTTGTTGTCTTGTATTTTATTGCATTCAATTTATGTATATTACATTTTTATAGCATTGTTTTTAATGCTCCGTACATTCATAGGATTAGATCTTAGCCATATTATGGCTAGATCTTAAATTTTATAAGTTTTTAAAGTTATTTTTAAATTTTAGGTTTTTAAATCTAAATTTATAATTTAATTTTCATTAATTGTCTTGATCTTAAACTTAGGTTACTTTTTATAAAATTATTCGAACATTACTATATTTTTATGGTGTGTTTTTCCATGTTTAATTTCAAATAATTATATATAAATTAATTATATATATAATTCCACTTAATAAACGTGATAGGATTTATAAAACTAATAGATATTGTTAAAATAATTTTAGATAACCTTAAATCAATTTTAAATTAAAAAATATAATATGGAAATGTATATAGTAATGTTAAAAATAAATTTAAAATTGTAAAAAAGATATAAATGATATGGCTTTACAAAATTTCAATGTGTCTTCATCAAATGCCAATGATTATATTTATATTAAAATGGTAATAGATCTCTAGATGCTCAAGATAAGGCTATGCCTTAACCCATGGTTCGATTTAGAAAATATCACATAGAAAAACCTAATGAAATTTAAAGATTCATGAATGTTATTAAATATGTTGCATGTCAAACTATGCCATAAAATATAGTTATTTTTCACGTTTATTTCTCAATATTGCATTTTTGAATCATGGTCCCACATTGGCACATGACCAATTAGTTTGGAATCTTGTATATTAGCATGTAGGGAGTTCTAGTTAGATTAAATGATGGTTAGATCATACATCATTATATTTCTTCAAGCTCGTGTCTTTAATTTGGGTCATATTAATAAATACTTGTATTCCACCACCACCTCACAGTTGAGTATATGTCATATCTAGTTTAGAGAATACTCCGTTCCATCTACTTTTGTAATTACAGGTAGCAGCACTTCATCAATGTATTCATATCTTAGACAACTACATTACATGAGGTGTGCATATAAAATCTAAGGTACATTGGCTTAAATTAGGTATAAAAGTGTCAAAATAGTTATTTAAAATAATTAAGGACAAACATAGAGATCATCAAATTAAATCCATTAAAAGAAACTAACTAAAGGATGATTGAGGTGTTTGACATGGTTCAATATTTTGTTAACCATCATCATAAAGTGATCATAGCTTAGGAATCTTCCCATATATACAACAAGAACTTATGCAATGCTTCATAGTGGTATTTTATATGATAAATCAATCCCATCATATAGATTATGATAAGCCTCTCTCCATTGACAATCAATATGAATATGTTATTCAAATGCAAAATGTTAAAGATCTAGGTTGTGATTGCTTCCCTTATGATTTCTACAAAGTTTTATGAGATATTTTAGGAGAAAACACATTCAATTTTTCTATGAAGATTGGAAATATAAATCCCTAAAATAACTAATTAATAAAGGGCATATAGTGTTCATATATAAAATGGGAAACATATCTACAACTAGAATTCCATCAGCTTGCTTCACATTTTGTATAAAATCATAGCCAAAGATCTCATGATGCACATTTATGATCTCTTACCATTGGTTTTTAGTCTTGAAAAAAATCAGTTTATTCAAAATGCATATATTATTGATAACATCATAATAAATTGGAAGGCATGGAATGGGATCATTTGTCTAATCAACAAACATTATTTATTAATATAAACTTTGATAAATCTTATGATCATAGTGAAATTACCTTCATCTTGGCTATGTTAAAAACTTTAGGATTTGGTCATATTTTTATTTAGCTAGTTCATTTGTCATTTTGAATACTTTAGATTTTCTCTGTCAATTGTGACAGTTCAGAATATTTTGTGTTATTCCACTCCATTAGCTCCATCAATATATGTGTTTGTTGCTTAGGGTTTTGGATATATTTTACTAATTTATAAAATATAATTTATTGTTAAGGGTATTTATTTTCCATCAAACGAACTTACTCAATTTTTAATTGTCATTTTCCCTTTCTCATGATATTCAAGGATGAGGCTTATATCAAAAACTATATGTAGTATCTTAATAATATTTCCATAGCTTCTAGCTCAAGTACTCAATGTCAAAAGAGACAATGTTTAAGACAATATTTTCTACCTCCACCTCCTTTATTCGATAAATACAATTGTAAATGGATCCAACATGGAAAGGTTTTTTTAATTTTTTAGGATCCACTCTTCATTACAAGCTAGACACTCATCTTTGTGGTAGTATTTTATTGATCAAATTGAGAAAATAATCTCTTACTATAACACTAAATTACTTTCTCTAGCTGGGAAGATTAAAACATGTTCAAAAGTTATTATTTCCACTAATGCATACTATTGTTCTTCTTGGGTCCCTTACCAAAATTCCTACAAAAAGTTAGATAATATACTTATATTTTTTCTGTAGGCTAGCTCCTCTCATGCGAGGAATTTCCATAAGGTATTTTGGGAATATTATTACCTCCCAAAAGAGGCTAGACATTTGGGTATGTTAGACATTTGTCACCAAAGAAATATTTTGTGCAAAAAATGGATAATCAAGTCCATTAAAGAAAAGGAATCTTGGAAATGCATCCTTTGAAATCACATTTTTTAAAGATGTTCATATGGTCACTTAGTCTGGGTACAATTGAGTTTTCAAAATAATCTCATCCTTTGTACTCTTGTAAAAAAAATGGTCATTTGGTGCTAAAAATACATGAAAATCATGTAACAAGATCAAATCGTGGTTGATCTGGAATGGTAATGGTTTTATGGATGGTCTTTATATTATCTATAATTCTTTATGGTTGTCACCAATTGTCAATTTTTATGAAGTCCTTTTATTGAAGTTACATAGGTGCATACCCTCAAACTATTCATAAGAGTTATGCATTATAAACAAGATATTCCCTATAAACAAACGTGATTTGGTTTCGTTATTCGGCATCCAAGATTAATTTTTGTTTAAACAACATTAATATGAAATTTGACAAAGACAATATTGAGCCTATTCTTGCAAAGATTATGCATAAGATTCTAGTCACCTTTGATCCTTGTGGTATAAATATTGGAAATGGTATGTTGAATATCCTTTCTAAAAGTACACTCCAAACAAGAGATATGAAAGGCCATCACCTCATATGCCAATGGTTGATAAGCTAAATTTTTAGTGGGATTTTTATTCTTCGATCACCACATGGAGCATATGTTTTCAAAAAGTTTGGAATGTTACTCTTGAATTAAAGTTTTCATATTTTCCATGTGCCTTCTCTATCAAGGGTATCGCTTTTGGTTTTTGCCTCATTTAATTAGGAGTTTATCAACAAAAATGTTTATTTTTTTTGGAAATTTAGAGACCCTTATGTATTTTTTTTGGTTTTATATGAAACCAAAATTTTTTGGATCTCTGATTAGTCATTTTGTTAGACCCTTTAGACTCAAGTTATTTATCTAGAAGAATATCCTTGTAGGATATTGGCTCATGATCCTTGAAACTTATGCTAAAATTTGTTGTACTCTAAGGCTGGAATTTATTGTTTCTATTTGAAAAGAAATAAATGTTTCTATTTTTGCTAATTCTTATATGGAATTTTCATTTTTCTACTTATAACAAAGCAATGGTTATATGAAATGTGTTTATGCAGATACAAGTGGAAGCAAAAATGTTGGTTTTGATGTCTCCCATCTTCAAACACTGTTGAAGTATTGGGTAAATGTGCCATTTACCATCACTCATGTTATGCCTTTTTTAGTGAGGCCACTCCTAGTGGGGCACTGGCATATCCATTATTTTCATTATTCGCACAACTATCCTAGGTAGTTTCCACTATGCCACCACTCACCTTTATCTATTTAGTTGGATAGTTGGGGATATCTTCCGCCTCCTTCATATGCTTAACAAGGGAGTTGGATTTCACAACTTCCAACAACCATATGAGATAAGTTCCCTCATGTGACCTTGGCCATTTTATCTACTAATGCAAAGGTGTGCATTGTAAAGGAAGAAAAAAATATGAACAATAACCATCATGGTTGGAACCCCTCCTATGGGAAAAGATCTCCCTAATATTAATTGAGATAACCCTAATTATAAAAATCCACCTACCTCTAGTTTTTTTATTATAATTATTTAATATTTTTTTCATATATTGTTTTTGGTTTGTTATAAAAAGTTTTATCTTATTTCTTTTCTAAACATCTTTTATGACTAGTATGGTTGTAACATGGGATGCACCCATACTCTTTTCATTTTTGAAAATAGTCTTTAGTATTTTTCTTTCAGAATTTAATATATAATTATATTTATTCAAAAACAAATAACACAAATAATAATTTTTAAATAGATATTAGGTATGATGGTTTGTACGTAAGTCCAAAGTAAGAGCTTTGAAAACACTAGTGGGAATCCATCATTCCTTGATGGAAAGATGATTTTTAAGTCATAGGCTTATTATGGAGGGTCGAAGCCCCAAGATACATTTCATGTAGAGGAAAAAAATTAGCATATGTTGTTCCCTTCATTCCTACGCTGCCACGTGTTGAGATGCTATCAATTTTGATACATAGTTTCTCAAAAAAAGTAGTTTCTTGTCGTACTAGAAATTCTGGTCACATTAGTAATTTTGATGCCTCTTTTCATATTATTCAGTACCATATTGATGCCTGTAGGACCAGTTTTGTAGGTAATTTTTTAGTTGCAATGTTTTCTGCTCTTTTATGGTTATATAATTATGTGAAGGGAAACTATATTTATCTTGGCTTGAAAAGGATTGATTATGTGAAGGGAAACAATTATCTTAGATTTCTGACTATTTTTTTTCTCTTTCATGGTTGTATAACTTTGTGAAGAGAAACCACCCTCTTGGCCCATAAATGATTTATTAAGTAGGTATGAGGATCATCGTTACTAGTAGCCATCTTAAGGATTGGTGTGTTAAATATGTGGTTAAAAAGAATCCTCCTAGGCATATTTGGTGAAAATAGCTAGTTCTAAATAGTGGTAGTTGGAGGAAGTTATGGTGCACATCAGTTTGGTATCGCATGACACATGTTAAAAACTAAACATATTTCTATTGGATGAACATGCAGGCAACTATTTATATTGATGATGATGCTACTGCCTGAGAAAATAATACATCCCATGCAACCTTTTGTATCCATATGATAATACATACAGAGTTAAACACTTGGTAGAGGTGTCAAATGTTAGCCACCCTCCATCTCTTTTAATATTAAATCCATTTGTCATGGTGGATAAAGTGGCCTGGCACCATGTTGTGCAGGTGGTGATGTCGGTGTGAACAGACATGACGTGGCTTACACTCACAAAAAGAAACACAACCTCAATACATATACATTATATATATGTCCTATCTAAACATGGAGATAATTGCATATTTGTGGTCTATTGAAAGCGCAGAGGGGCTTTTTGAGTCCATTGAAATCCTTGACTGAAATGGAATGCAGTTCCGCTTGAGTTAAAATAATTGAGATAAAAATAATGGTGGGGATGTTACTTTTGGGGTGACCTAATGAAAAGAAAAGAACAAAACTTGATATGGCAACAATATTAATGTTGTTGGATGAAAATGCTACTTCAAAAGGTTTGAACCCTGGACGTGGTGGTAACAGTTAAAGGATTGCATGAAGGAAATGAAGAAGTTAAAGATCAATGATGCGGTACAAAAGAGGTATCCGTAGAGACGACTTGGCTATAGATTTAAAAGTATCCTTCCTTTATATATCTAAATTTTAAAATAATTAAATTTTTCTCTTTATTTTATTAAATTTTAAAATAATTAAATTATTCTTTATATATTTTATACGTATAAATACTCTTTTTTATCTCTAACTCTTATATTAATTTTTTTTAATTTTTATTTAGTATATTTAGAAGTTGTGTGTGTGTGTGTGTGTGTGTGTGTGTGTGTGTGTGTAATCAACATGGATAGATATGGTGTGATTTCATAATATTGTATTTTATATTGGGTTTAAAATAGTTCCCCACAATACAATGAGTCTTTATATTATATCATGAAAGCGACTTTATTTGATTCTAACATGAGTTTCATTATATGTTGGCCGAAAATTTTACATTATATTGAGTTTATGGGATTCGTAGAGGAAGACCCATGTTTAGTTGGTTAGTATAATTTATGATTCGTTTTGGTGGCTCTATTTGGGAATTAAATGGCAGTGTTAAAATCCTCAAAAGGGGTGACATACGACAGCATTTACTGTCATTTTGACAACTCATGGATAGTCTCTTTCATCCTTCCAATTGGTTGTTTTGCTGGGATCTTTACAACAATGTTATAATATATTACTTTTAAAATTTTAGTCTACCAATATAATATACTAATGAGTGAGGACCGTAGTGTGATTAAAATTTTATTTAAAAATATATTTTGATTAGCAAAGTTGTGTGGTAGGCAACATAACATCTGGCAATGATGAAGTTGGAGCTGGATCATGAAAAAAAAAATCAACCAAAATTATATGAACAGTTCAATAATTATGAAATGATTACCATTCATACGATTTATATATTATATAAAATTATATATACACAAAATCGCAAAACAAAAAATAATCAATTCATGCGGCTTTCTTTGCAACTTCGGGACAATTGCTAGTATCAAATGTTGTGCAGAGGGGCCACTGCACACTCTACTTGTTATGCGAGGATGTGTGGCACATTATACATATCTTCAACAGTTGCAGACCTGAATTCTCAAGAAATCCCTTTCAGTGAGCAAGCAAATCATTGATAAAGTTAAGGAAGAGGGCATGAACATCGATCTCTACCGTAGGAATTTTGATGTGATTTTGATGGTCGAAATGGAATACTGATTCAATTTTTCCTCCCAAACACCCAATGTGTTGAAGTAATTCATTAAATCGCTTCCGGAAACACGCAATTTACCATTTTGAAGAAGGGCATTGATAACATTATTCTAGCACTTAAGCCTAATCATGCTGATTTTCCCTTACAGATACATAAAGTTAACAAGCCAAGTTAGAAATTTTAATTTCAAATCTCTAATTTTATGACTCTAAAGTGGAAATAACTCTAAAATGCAAATACTAAGAGAAACGTAACCAACAGGATTCAAAGATCAGGATGGAGAATCTATACACGTCCACCTCAAGCGAAGGGGTAAAGAAGCCAACGTAATACTTCTATTTTTTATTATTATTATTCTCTTTTCTTCTTAATGGCTTGCGATGGATTTGACCTTAAAGCTTTCATGTCCTCCTGTTGGAGTTTGAAAAAATGATATTGTGCATGTCAGTGACATACAGATTCTCTTCCCTTGTTAATATTCTGTCACGATTCATTGGGACAAAATATGTAAGAACATTCAATTCATCAATGTATTATTTTATTTATATATTATTTTATTTTCACATTAATTGATATGTTGTTTGATTCATTACAAAAAGAATAAAATGAATTATTTAATACTTTTATATTATTTAAAATGTTATTGTCAAAATATTAAAATTAATATTAACAATAATTATTAGTCATTAATATCAAAAAAATATAATTCAATAAAACTTAATTTAAAATTTAATAACAAGTTCAATTAATTTTACTTTTAAAATTTGAATATTTGAGTTAATTTTATTAATTTCAAATAAGTTTAAAATAAAATTAATTTTATAAATTAATTATAGTATTAAATTTAAGATTTACTCTAAATATAAACATTAATTAATTTTCAATTCATGGGTTTAAAAAATAAAATCTAATAATCTAATAAAAAGAAAGTATATTTTTATTTTTATTTTTGAAAAGAAAAGAAAACTTATATCAAGAATATATTCTTTGAATATTGTTATTATCAGCTTTGAGGTGATGATTAATTTTAAAGTTTCTCTATTTATTGGCCTTAGTTAATATAAATAATAGAGTTTCAAAAGAAAATAAAACATATAAAATTACAGTTCTATATACATAGAAATAAAATTAGATGACATAATAAATTAAATAAATAATAAAAAAGAAACATGTAATAAAGTTAGAAGGCTCTAAAAGAATGAAGACTTTTAAAATATGAGGTAAGATTTAACATTAAGGGGAGTGTAAGTTTGCAAGTTTATCAAAATATATATATATATATATATAAGTTAATTTATTTTTAATAACACATCTATAAATATATGTAAATATGGTGGTAATAATAATAATAATAATAATAATAATTATTATTATTATTATTATTATTATTATTATTATTATTATTCAAGTTTTTGTTATTTTATGTTTGATTTGATTTAATTTTTTTATTTAAAATTTCTAATACATTAACTCATGTAAATTTTCAAATATATTTTCTCTACTATCTTAAAATAACTTTAATGTGTATATTAAATTTGAAGAATTTAAAGAAAAAATGATTTTATTATTATTTGTCAAACATTTAAAGATAAAGCTTACAAAATACAAATTACTAATATACATAAAAAAACATTTCAAAATAAATTACATAAAATAAATAAAATACTAATTTATATATATAAATATTCAACACAAAAAATATTAATTTTAAATAATATTATTTAATAATGATTTTAAAATTTATTAAATATTTATAATTATTCAATAAAAATATTTTTCAAAATTAAATATACAACATTAATTTATTTATAAATAAAATTCAAATTCAAATTAAATAATATTAACAATATTAAGCAATCTCTTTTTGATTTTCTAATATCTTTTCCTCATGTATTGCTATTATTTATATTTATATATATATATATATGATTTTTAATAAATTGGAAAAACAAATAACATATTTTTATTGAATGTATAAAAATTAACATAAATAAATATCAAAAATATTAAATATAAATGACGAACTCATAACCAAAAAGTGGGCGCCTCTTTATGTTCTACTCAATAGACTGTTGTCGTCGCGTCAAGTGCCATTTATCCCCAAACATTCACGACTCCCAAGACAGTGTTGTAGAAGCCATGAGTTCCAGTGTCACCGCGGCGTCAAGTGACGGGAATTTCTCCAAATTCAACCATTCATTGCCGTCTGAATCCCCAAACGTTAACGCTGGCTGCTGCTGCTCCTCGGAAACCACCTGCTCCTCACTTGGCGCCGCTGTTTCTGAAACATCCGACCACCCCATTGGCGTCACGTCCTCCTCTATCAACCGTATTTGACCGAGTGCGTATTTGGCGGCGGCGTGCTGAATCTGCTGACGGGAAAGTGAAGATGCAGAC
Organism: Torreya grandis; assembly: GCA_037957365.1. Lineage (NCBI taxonomy): Eukaryota > Viridiplantae > Streptophyta > Pinopsida > Cupressales > Taxaceae > Torreya > Torreya grandis. The sequence continues at coordinate 3,311,424 of JARHVA010001546.1, read as the reverse complement.
GGAATTGCCGGTATGGAGTTCGGAAAATTAAATTTGGCTCTCTCCACGGAGAAAATAAACAGCGGCGTCGTAAGCATGGGCTGCCTGCTCTGCGGTGTCGTAAGAGCCCAACCAAATTCATGTTCTGGTTTTGGGCATTCTCACCTCCGTTACCTATTTCCCCCACTTTCTCAGTCGGATTCCCTTAAATCGGCGAATATTTTTTCCGCTATTATCTGACGAACCTTGCCCACTGTGTTGATTGGCTGATATTTCCATAATGCAGCAAAGAGATAGAACTAGTGAGGAGTATATAATGCAGCAGAGAGCTAGAACTAGTGAGGAGTATATAATGCAGCAGAGAGCTAGAACTAGTGAGGAGTAAATAGCGTCGAAAGCGTGTACTGATAAGAAATACGAAAGTGCGCAATTCCCACTTGCCACTTACTACGGAAAATAAAAATGCCACATGTCGCTTTTTAGACTAAGCGCTGTTGATTCCTGGATCGAGGCATTTAAAACGTGGAAATACATCCAAAAAATAAAAAATCTGAGATCTGATATGACGTTAGGCCTGGCAGTGGCCGCCCGTTGCAACTTCCAGTCAACCATATGGTCCAATTTAATTCATTTTCTGCAAAACAAAATTAGGATAAAATAAAATTATGTTTGAAAAATGATTTTAGTTATACTTTAGCAGTAATCATATACTTGTATCCTCTCTTTTCTTATTTAAGATACACAAACATCCAATGTTTATCCAACATTTAGTTATATGTTAAATGAATTTTAACATTTAATTATATGTTTAATGAATTTTATTAATGCTAATTTTTTAATTTTTATATTTTATTCTTTTAAAATGTTAGAATTTTGATTTTTATATAAATTAAGTATACAGAATATTTTTTCGATTTAATATTAAAAATTAAAAAATATTTATTTTATTAAATTCATTTAAAACACAATTTCATAAAAATGTAAAATAAATGTTTTGCAATTTTATTTTTTACTATTGCTCGACGTTTGTATTCAACATCCGCAATGCCCATCTTCACAAGCTGGGCTGATTTTGTGCGTTGAGCCAAGCTCCAGAAGCTATCCCTTGGCATTGCATGGGATAGGTATCAAGCCACGCAGCTGATAGGGTGGAACAATTTAAAATATTTACTCATATGATAATAAGCTATTAAATCGACACATCGATACATAGCACTCATAAACCACTTAATATTTTAAACAGATTTAATACTATAAATTATAATTATATATATATATATATATATATATATAAATATTATAAGAAAAATAAAAAAATTATTTATATTTTATTAAATATGTTGTTAATAATATATATTATATAATTAATTAATTACTTATTATATATAGTAATAATTTTTTAATATAGTACAATAACATTCGATAATAAATACTTATAAATATATAAAATAATTATCTATATAATTTTTTAAGGTGGAAGCATTATTAATGGTTTTTTTTATTTGTTAAAGGTGGATGAAGACATCATGACCACTAATTTATTTACAATAAAATTTCATATCTGATAAGTGGTTCAAATTCACATTACAATGTTATGTAAAAACAAAACATTGAGGTACATGAAAAGTTGTAATAAATGTTAAAATCCAGGATACGCCCTGAGGGAACTTTGAATTTTTTAGAAGCCCTAAGAAAACCTTGTGTGAGCTAGGGCTACCAACCCAAAGACCTTGGTTTCTTGGAATGAATACGAAAGACCATAGCCAAGCCCAAAGAGACTCTAGGTTATCATATTACAATTCAAGACTTGCAAATCCATCTCAAAAAATATCTCATGCAAGTTGATGAAATGGGCCTATCAACTCGATCAACTCTCGTGATGATGATGAATAGTGAGAAACCTTATTAGTGTTTGATCAAAACTTATAAGTTCCATGTGATAAAAAGAGGGTCCCCATGCTCACTAGACGACATGGGGTATGTTGGTAGCAACAACGTTGTCATAGTTATGATCATTAATATAGAATATCATATTCAGCTATAAAATTTACTGTCAAATAAAACATTTCATTATATATAATATGAAATCCTTGTGTCAAACTTGACAATGGCCGCACCCATAAATAATCATGCTCATGTAAAATGCCTTCAACAACTAGTCCCAAATCTTTTCACATTTATTCCAATCCACCTTAGATAATTAATTAAAAAACAATTCTTTTCTACCTACCTCATACATACATGTGTATGTAGGTCTTACCTAACTAATCCTAAGAAGAGTTCTTCATAAGGTTTATCAAGTTTATACTTTTATGTTAAGTTTGAATCTCTTGTGCCACTTGATGAGATTTTTTTATAGAATGGAAAAACTTGTTCTAAGGATAGATGTCTAGGTGTGTATTATTACATGTTGGCTATGAACTTGTGAAGTGAGACTTCTTAATGGAAAGTTGATTTTTTTCTTTAAAAAGTAATTTTCAAGTCGTAATTTTTAAATCTTTATATTTAGTATTAGAGATAAGTTATAACCTTAGATAACTTTAGAAAGAGTTTTTGAATTTCACACATAAGTAAATATTATCTAGATATGTATAATAGCAACTTTAAATTATAGTTTGTTTTCTTAGATACTTGAACTTATCACTTGCATGCAAATTTTCATATAGGGAACAATGAAATAGTTTGTTACTAGATATTGTCTTCTCATAGTTAGATAGAAGAGGAGCTTGGTATCCTTGTGGAATAAGCCCATGGTTTTAAAAAATGCATACAAATGATGCTTAATAAAAAAATTAATTCATCCTATGAAATAAGAACAAGAGACTTGTTTTCTTGTTTGATCTAAGGGTATGATATTTTGAATGGTTCTCCATGACCACTGTTGATGTTACATGCCTAAGACATGAACATCTCAACCAATTCTTAATCTAGCTTTTCATTGGTGTGAATATCTAGATAAAGTTTGTGTGACTTATGATATGTATATATTATTTTAAGTATTTTTAAATGGTTATTTAATTTGTTGGTGGCCTTTTTTTATTAGGATTTTTTCATGTTTTACAAGACTTGGGCCACTTATATGTATTTGTTTATTTATGGATTTATTTCCATCCACATTAAATTATATTTGAAGGACAATAATATATCTAACTTGTTTCATTTAGATATATTCAAATTCATTTGTTATCAACTTTCACATTTTAGTCATCCAATTTCTAAATAACTTCATCTCTATTTTTAGTATTTATTTTTTACGGTATAAAATCAATGACCTATCAATTTTGTCAAGTATAGAATCAACAATCCTACTAAATTTATCTCATATAAAACTAGTAACCCGTCAATTCCATCCTTTACCATTTTATAGGCTCTTATATCTTTTCTTAATTTTAGGAAATTTTGATTTTTCAAAAAAAAAATTATTCCATAACCAAACTTTAGACTTATTATCTTATAAATCTTCATATATAGATAACTCCCCAATAATTTACCAAAATATATTTAATTATAAAAACTAACATAAATAACTATAAACTATAAAACTAAATTAAAAATAAAATAACATATTTTCATTAAAAGTCTAAAAAAATAACATAAATAACTATCAAAAAATTTAAAAATTTGAGATCCAATATGGGCGATGGCTGCCCATTCCAACAACTAATCAACGATGCATACACTCCAATTCAATTCATTTTATGCAAATGTAAAACGAGGATAAAATAAAACTAAATTTAAAAAAAAGAAAAAGAAAAAATAAAGATCTGGGTTATATTTTAAAATTAAAGATTTACAAATTTCTAGGGTTTCTAAACCAAGATGAGATGTATGAACTCTTACTTTTTGACATTATGTACACCGAATGCATCCTTTAATTATATGTTCAATGAATCCCATTGATATGAGTTCTAAAATCTTGATGTTTTAAATTACGTGTGTTTGTAAGTGGGCACGTTTTTAGATATTTATGTGGCTATAGTAATTTATAAAAGTAATGTATTTTTAATTTATCTTCTTTTAGCATATAAGTGGACACCTCTTTTACCGAGTTTAGTTTAAATTGTAATAGGTATTTTATATACGAAATGTTGGTAATATAATGATTTCTAATATAAGATATATAGTTGATTTGTGCCAACTTTAAATAATGAAGAATGATTTTGATATATTTATTATTCATTAAATTATATAATTTAGTGTATTTATTTATTTGTTGATAATTAGTTTAAATTAGATATTATTAATATATATTTTAAGTGTCGTTTTGTCTTTCCTTTCTTTTCATTATGTGGATTTTTTTTCTCTTTTAAGGTATTTTAATATCTATATTTAGAGTGCCTACAATGTTCTTGAGTATGTTCAATGTGCCTCTAAATTTTTAGTGTTTTAATTTTGGTCTTCACAAAGTCAAGGTGGACCCATTTCCCAATTCTATCTTTTTCATTTTTACTCATGTGATATATATATATATATATATATATATATATATATATATATATATATATATATATATATATATATATGTATTTTTAATTTATCTTCTTTTAGCATATAAGTGGACACCTCTTTTACCGAGTTTAGTTTAAATTGTAATAGGTATTTTATATACGAAATGTTGGTAATATAATGATTTCTAATATAAGATATATAGTTGATTTGTGCCAACTTTAAATAATGAAGAATGATTTTGATATATTTATTATTCATTAAATTATATAATTTAGTGTATTTATTTATTTGTTGATAATTAGTTTAAATTAGATATTATTAATATATATTTTAAGTGTCGTTTTGTCTTTCCTTTCTTTTCATTATGTGGATTTTTTTTCTCTTTTAAGGTATTTTAATATCTATATTTAGAGTGCCTACAATGTTCTTGAGTATGTTCAATGTGCCTCTAAATTTTTAGTGTTTTAATTTTGGTCTTCACAAAGTCAAGGTGGACCCATTTCCCAATTCTATCTTTTTCATTTTTACTCATGTGATATATATATATATATATATATATATATATATATATATATATATATATATATATATATATATATACATATATATATATACATATATATATATATATATATATATATATATATATATATATATATATATATATATATATATATATATATACATATATACATATATATATATTTATATATATATCCTAATTTGAAACTAATTGTTTATAAATATGCATGCATTATAATTCAATTAGTACAAAGAAGCACTAAAAAACACATTGAACATTCATAAATAATTATTAAGTAGTCATAGAAATTCTAGGAAGATCAAACAATCATTAAAGAATTTATTGTTTTCAAAGATAGAAAGTTATGTAGTGCATTTTTGACACTGATAAGGGCCTAATAATTAGACATTGTTATACAGACCTATTAACCCTAAACACATACCTATAAAGCTCACTTTATTTTTCTTAAGCTTTACATAGCATGACCATTCTAAGACAAAGACAAGAAGTAATGCTATGTTAAATACAAGCATTACAACACACAAATCATAACGATCAAAATCACACAAATAAAATCATCAAATTATTTTAAAACATGATTGTCACATGTTTAAATTATTGTACCTATTTGAAACATCCATGGCACATTGTAAATTTATCTTTGACAATCAATTTCATATTTTTGGGTGAGGTCTTTATCAATGTTGAGCATATATTTCTGCGTTTAAATTCAAATGACTATCATTGGAGCCTGATTTAGTCAACATAAGTACTAATACCTTATGTAAATTCCTTATAATTGGGTTTGTTGTGTTGCATCTTATTCTATTCAATTTATGTATATTACATTTTTGAAGCATTATTTTTTATGCTCCTTACATTCATAAGATTAGATCTTGACCATATTATACTAGATTTTTAATTTTATAATTTTTGTAGAGTTATTTTAAAATTTTGTGTTCTTATATCTAAATTTATATCCTAATTTTCATTTATTATTTTGATCACGAAACGTAGGTTAATTTTTGTAAAATTATTCAAACTTTACTATATTTCTATGATGTGTTTTTACATGTTTAATTTTAATTTATGTTGTATAAATATATAATATATATGACTCCACTTAAGAAAAGTGATAAACTTGATAAAACCAATAAATATTATTAAAAATAATTTGGATAATATTAAATCAATTTTAAATTAAAAATTAAAATATAAAAATATATATAATAATGTTAAAAATAAAATTAATATTGTAGAAAAAAATATAAATAACTTGCCTTTACAAAATTTCAATATGTCTTCATCAAATGCCAATGATGATATTTTTTTAAAAGTAGTAATGGATCTCAAGATGCTCAAGATAGGGATAGGTATTAACACATGGTTTGATTTAGAAAATATCACATAGAAAAACCTAATGAAATTTAAAGATTCATGAATGTTATTAAATATATTGCATGTCAAACTATTCCATAAAATATATTCATTTTACAAGTTCATTTCTCAATGTTGCATTTTTGCATCATGTTCCCACATTGGCACATGTCCAATTAGTTTGGAATCTTTTATCTTAGTATGTAGGGAATTCTAGTTAGATTAAACGATGGTCAAATGTTCTCATATACACCTTTATATTTCTTCAAACTTGAGGCTCTCATTTGGGTCACGTTCAATGCCACCACCACCTCACATTTGAGTATATGTAGTAGCCAGTTTAGAGAATGCTTCCTTTCATATAACTTTTTAACTACAAGTAGTAGTACTTAATCAATGTATTCATATTTTAGACACCCACATTACATGAGGTGTGCAGATAAAATCTAAGTTATATTGGCTTAAATTAGGTATGAATGTTTCTAAATAGTTCTTTAAAATGATCCGGAACAAACATAGAGATCATCAAGTTAAATTTATTAAAGAAATTTATTAAAGGATGATTAGGGTGCTTGACATGTTACCTGATTTTGTTCACCATTATCAAAAAGTGTTCAAAGTTCAAGAATCTCCCCATGATCTATAATAAATATTTATGAAATGTCTTATAATGGTGCTTTATATGATCACTCAATCCTATCATATAAACTATGATAGACCTCTCTCCATTGACAATCAATATGAATATGTTATTCAAATAGCAAATGTTAAAGCTCTAGGTTGTGATTGCTTCCCTTATGAATTTTACAAAGTTTTGTGGGATATTTTAGGAGAAAACACATTCAAGTTTTTTATGAAGCTTGGAAATATAAGTCCATCGAACAACTTATTAATAAAGGGCATATAGTGTTCATACATACAATGGAAAACATATTTGTAACTAGAATCCCTTCACCTTGCTCCATGTTTTGTATAAAATCATATCCAAAGATCTCATGATGCACATTTACCATCTCTTGCCATTGGTTGTTAGTCTTGAACAAAATTAGTTTATTCAAAATGAGTAAATTATTGATAACATAATAGTAGTTTGGAAGACATAGAATAAGATCATAGTTCCAATCACCAAACAATTTTTATTAATATAGACTTTGAGAAATCCTATGATCGTAGTGAAATGCCCTTTATCTTGGCTATGTTAACAACCTTAAGATTTGGTCCAAATTTTATTTAGTTAGTTCATTTGTCATTTTGAAATACCTTATATTTTCTTTCAATCAATTGCAAGAGTATAGATTTATTTAGGTTATTCCACTCCATTAGCTCCATCATTATATGTGTTTGATGCATAGGGTTTATGATATATTTTGTTAATTTATAAAATATAATTTCTTGTTAAGGGTATTTATTTTCCATTAGACGAACTTGCTCAATTTTTAATCATCATTTTCCCTTTCTCATGTTATTCAAGGATGAGGCTTATATAAAAAATTCTATGCAGTGTCTTCATAATTTTTGCCTTGCTTCTAGCTCAGGTATTCACTAAAAAAAAAGATAATGTTTAAGACAATATTTTCTACTTCCACCTCCTTTGTTCGACAAATAAAATTATAAATGGATCCAATATGGCAAGGTGTTTCAAATTTTTAGAATCCACTTTGCATTACAAGCTAGCCACTCATATTTGTGGCAGTATTTTATTGATCGAGTTGAGAAAATAATCTCTTACTATAACACTAAATTAATTTCTATAACTAGGAATTTTAAAACTTTTTCTAAAATTATTATTGTCATTGAAGCATACTATTGTTCTTCTTAGGTCCCTTATAAAAATTCCTTCCAAAAGTTAGAGAATCTCCTTATATTTTTTTCTCTAGGATAGCTCCTATCATGGTAAGAATTTCCATAAGGTATCTTGGGATTACTATTACCTCCCAAAAGAGGCTAGACATTTGGGTATGTTATACATTGGTCACCAAAGAAATATTTTGTACACCAAATGGATAATTAAGTCCATTAAATAAAGGGAACCTTGGAAATTCATGCTTTGAAATCACATTTTTAAAGGATGTTCATACAGTCATTTAGTCTAGAAATAATTGAGTTTTCAAAATAATCTCATCCTTTGTGCTCTTGTCAAAAAACAATGGTCATTTGGTGCTAAATGTACATGAAAAACATGGAACAAGATCAAATCATGGTGTGTTTGGAATGGTAATGGTTTTATGGATGGTCTCTATATAACTAGATTTTTTTACGGTTGTCACCAATTATCAATTTTCATGAAGGCCCTTTATTCAAGTTCCATGGGTACATGCCCTCAAATTATTCATAAGAGGTATTCATTATATACAAGATATTCCCTGTAAATAAACATGATTTGGTTTTCCTAGTTGGGATTCAAGGTTTATTTATTTTTTAAATATTGATATGCAATCTAAAAAATATGCTATTAATCTTATTCTTGCAAAGATTATGCATAATATTCTAGTCACCTTTGATCCTTATGGTATAAATATTGCAAATGCTATGTTGAATATCCTTTCTAAATGTACACTCGAAACAAGGGATATGGATGGCCATCAGCTCATATGCCTAGGGTTGATAAGCTCAATTTTCAGTGGGATTTTCATTCTTTGATCACCACATGGAGAATATGATTTCAAAAAGTTTGGAATGTTATTCTTGAATCTAAGTTTTCACACTTTTCCATGTGACTTCTCTATCAAGGGTATCCCTTTTGGTTGTTGCCTTATTTAATTAGAAATTGCTCAACAAAAATGTTTGTTTTTTAGAAATTCAAAGAGCCTAATATATTTTCTTTGGTTTTGTGTGAAAGCACAAAATTCTTGATCTCCGATTAGTGATTTCGTTAGACCTTTTATAATGGAGTTATTTATTTGGAAGATTATCCTTGTTGGATATTGGCTCATGATCCTTGAAACTTATGCTAAAGCTTTCCATACTCTAAGACTGGAATTCTTTTTCCAATTTGAAAATAAATAAATGTCTCTACTTTTGCTATTACTTATGTTGATTTGTACCCAATGCTGATAGTCTAGCAGTGAGTGAGCTGAGTGTTAGAAGTGGGAGGTATCAGGGTCCATTCCCTAGGATGACCACTCTCTAGCGTCATTCCCACATTAAGCTACGACAGGTTATTTTTTAAAATTATCCACAATGCAATGGCCTACCAGCTTGGTGTTCAATATGATGGGGATTGGCACGTGGCTTGAAACATATGTTCAATGCAATGAGGCAAGTCCATAATTCATGGCTAGGGATACTATTCACCATTAGTTTGGCCATTTCAATTACAAAAATGTCAGCACCTAAAATTTTAGCCAATGAAATGTAGAAGGATTGGTAAATTGGTTTAGTTGTACCCAACCCCACCCAAATTCAAATCTCAGAGGGTGTTTATAGGTTAGATATGGCCATTTACTTGATGGGTTCAATGTGATCAAAGTGTTAACCATTTAAAATGGTTCCATAGTTCTCTCAGGGATTGGGCCTCTGATTTATGCCCCAGAACCAGTTGTACCTTCGATCAAAATCTAACACTAAGCCAAAAAAAATCTTATGTAGATTTTTCATTTTTTTGCTTATAACAAAACAACAGTTAAATGAAATATGTTTATTCAAATACAAATGTAAAAAAAAAAAAAAGGTTGGTTTCGATATCTCCCATCTTCTAACACTTTTGAAACATTGGGAAAATGCGCCATTCATTGTCACTCATGTTTGACTTTTTTAGGGAGGCCACTCCAAGTGGGGCACTAACACATCCATTATTTTCATTGTTCACACAACTTTCCGATGTGATCTCCAATATGCCACCACTATGGCACTAACACATAAATAATTATTTTTAAATACATATAAGGTATGACGGTTTGTACGTAAGTCCAAAATAAGAGCTTTGAAAACATTAGTGGACATCCATCATTCCTTGATGGAAACATGATTTTATCAAATGCTGTGTGGATGGGCCACTGCAGACTCTACTTGTTATGGGAGGAGACGTGGCACATTATACATATCTTCAACAGATGCAGACCTGCATACTCAAGAAATCACTTTCAGTGAACAAGCAAATCATTAATAAAATTAATGAAGAGGGCAAGGACATCCATCTCTACCGTAGGAATCTTGAAGTGATTTTGATGCAATAATGATTCAGTTTTTCCTCCCAAACACCCAGCGTGTTGAAGTAATGCATTAAACAGCTTCAAGAAACAGGCGATATACCATTTTGAAGAAGGGCGTTGATAAAATCATGTTGGTAACAAGCCATGTTAGAAATTCTATCTTCAATTCTCTAATTTTATGACTGTACAGTGGATGTAACTCTAAAATGGAAATACCAAGAGCAACGTACCCAACAGGATTCTAAGATTAGGATGGAGAATCTAGACACGTCCAACTCAAGCAAGGGGCAAAGAAGCCAACATACTAATATTTTATTTCATTTTTATTATTATTATTTCTCTTTTCTTCTTAATGGCTTGCAATGGATTTGACACTAAAGCTATCATGTCCTCCTTCCTGTTACGAGTTAAAAAAATGAGTGGATGTGAGGGATATGCAAATTCTCCTCCCTTGTTAATATTCTTTCACAATTCATTGGGATAAAATATGTGAGAACATTCAATTCATCATTGTATTTTATATATTATATTATTTTCACATTTATTAATATATTATTTGATTTACTATGAAAAAATAAAATAAAATATTTAATATTTTTATATTATTTAAAATATCATTATCAAATAATTAAAATTAACACTAATCATAAATCCTTAATATAAAAAATATATAATTAAATAATAAATTAACTTAATTTCATCATTAAAATTTTGAATATTTCAATAAACATTATATTTTTTAAAATGAAATTAATTTCAAAAATTGTAATGCTAGTTTTCAGATTTATCCTAAATATAAACATTCTTTTAATTACCACTCAATTAAAAAAGAATATAATAATCCAATCAAAGAAAAAAATAAAAAAATAAAAAAATTAAATTTTTAAAAGAAAAGAAAACGTATATCAAAAAAAATCTTCAAATATTTACCATGATAAGCTTTTAGGTGATTATTGATTTTTATTTTTAAAAATTCAATTTATTGACCTAATGTAACGTATTTTCTTTTTTAATTAAAATATGAAACTTTAAAACAAAATATAAGGAAATATTAAAAAAAAGATATAAATAATAATGAAGTGTTGTAGCAAAATAAAACATATAAAACTACAATTTTTAATACATAGAGATAAAATATAAAATTAGACGATATGATAAATAAAACAATAAATAAAGATCATGTAATAAAGTTAGCCCTCTACAAAAATTGAGAGTTTGGTGTAATATTAGATATAATTTAAAATTAAAGGGAGTGTATGTTTGTGAGTTTATGTTTTTATTTTATCTTTTGTTATCTTAAATTTGATTTGATTTGATGTCCTTATTTAAAGTTTATAATACATCAACACATGTAAATTTTTAAATATATTTTCTTTCCTATTTTAAAATAGTTATATCTGAAGAATTTAAAGAAAACAAAATGACTTTACATATTTAATTATAACCATTTTATTATTTGTCAAACTTTTAAAGATCAAACGTACGAAATTAAAATTATTAATATACATTAAACAAAATAAATTAAAATATAAATTACACAAAATAAATAAAATACTAATTTATAAAGTAAAACCACTCAATAAAAAAATGTTAATTTTCAATAATATATATTTAATAATAATCGTGTGATTTCTTATATATTTATATTTATTCAATAAAAAATTATATATAAATATAATTTTTTAAATTAAACATACAACACTAATTTAATTATAAATAAGATTTAAATTCAAATTAAATGATATTAATAATATTAAGCACTCACTTCTTGATTTTTTAATACTAATTGATTGTCTCTCCCTCAAGTATTCCTATTTAATATATATTAAATTAATAATAAATTAGAATATCAAATAGCATATTTTTATTGAAGGTATAAAATTTAACATAAATAAATATCAAGAATATTAAATATAAATAATGAACTCTTAACCAAAATAAGTGTGTTCCTCTTTCTGTTCCACTTAATAGACTCTCGCCATCACGTCAAGTGACAGGAATCTCTCTAAATACAGCCATTTAACCCATCTAAATACCCAAACATATGGTATAATTCAATTAATTTTGTACACATATGAAATTAGGATCAAATAAAACTAAATTTAAAAATGATTTTGGTTATACTTTACAAGTAATGATATATTGTATTCTCCCTCCTCTGAGTTAAAATGTACAAATATCTATCATTTATCCAACCTCTAGTTATATGTTCACTGAATCCCATCAAATAAAGTACTTCAAGTTGTATTCTTTTTACTAAATATTTATATTTGTTCTTTATTATTTTATAAATCTTTTTGGTTTTAAGTCGTGTAATTTAATTATTAATTTTTGTAATTATTTTTTAAAAAAATATTATATAATATTTATTATAATTGTAGTGTTTAACAATGATTATGTTATGCCTTGTGATTCTATTGTAATCATAATATGATTTGCCTTCTATCCCACGGCTCGATGTCTAGTAGATGATAGTGTAATGATGTTATGATCAAGTAACATGTCTAATATTGTGCTTTATCTATATTGAAGCTATTTTGATAATAATGGTGTTTGTGATTTATTATCTAAAAATTCCACATTATTCACTGAATGTTTCTTGCACCTTTGTGATTTTGAATAATGTATAACTATCCATGTGCCCCATGCATGCTTGAATTTACAAAGAATTGTTTTAGTGTTGAGTTTTTCCCTATTATAATTTTAGTGTGATATGAGATTGTAACCATTTTATATATTTTGAATGTATTGATGATCTGATATTGTTGCCTTTCTGGATTATTCTTGGTCTCCATGTGCCCCATGCATGCTTGACATTACAAAGGATTGTTTTAGTTTTATGTTTTGACTTATGATAATTTTAGTGTGATATGAGATTGCAACTATTTTATATATTTTGAATGTATTGATGATCTGACATTGTTTTCATTTCTTTTCCCCTAAAATATTATGCTTGGGTAGGAGTTTTAGAGTTATTATTTTTTGTTGTGTATGACTCATGCCAATCTTCTCAAGCTCCAACAATTGTGAATAAAGTGTGAGATATGTATTCATTGAAAGGACTAAATTTTAAACTGTGTAAATGATCATTTGTCTATGTTATCATTTCCATTGATAACGTAATATGAGATTGCTGCTATTTTATATATTTTTAATGTATTGATGATCTAAAATTATTTCCTTTTATTTTCAACCAAAATATTGTGCTTTGAAAGGAGTTTTAGAGTTATTCTTTTTTTATTGTGTATGACTCATGCCAATCTGTTCAAGCTCCAACAATTGTGAATAAAGTGTGAGATATGTATTCATCAAAAGGACTAAATTTTAACCTATGTAAATGATCATCTGTGTATGTTATCATTTCCATTGATTACATAATAATTTGTGACTATACCATCTATTTATTTTGAATTCACCACTAAAGGAAGATTGAGAATATTTCTTCTTTTCTCTATATTATCTTTTATTTTGTAATATAATTCTAATCATGTGTCATAATTGGTGTTATATTATTGACCTTAACTGATAAGCTCACCTCATATGTATGCATCTGATTGAATGGAATGTACTTTGATGGGAGAATTATATAATAATATTCCACATATGATTGTAACTAATTTTCATTTGGTAGATTATGTCATCTTACAATATTTTAAAGATTCCTTATCTATAAGTAATGTGTGGAAATAGCCTTCATATTTAAATTTGATAAATTTGTGTAAAATAGATGGCATTTCCTCCATAATATGTGTAATGCCCCACATTTTATAAAAGGCATTCATGAGATATCAACCTTGTCCAAGCCTTAGGAGGCCTTTGTATAATTATGTGATTTAGAGTAGCATTCACCTTCCTTATTATTTCACTTTATGATGTATGATTGTCTCAATAATATTATTATTATGACCTAATTATGACACATCAAAAGGGCTAGTGTGTAATTATAATATACTGGTGAAACTTATGTACATAGTGTTCTATAGAAGATCACAAGTTGGAAAATGTGTGGAGGTAGTTTGTAACAGTTTATTACTACTATAGTGTAAGTTTGGAAAATTACAATAAATGAGAAATATTATATTTAATATTGAATTAATAAAATGACTCTTTATCTAGTGATAATAAAAATAAAAATAAAATATTATAAACTAAATAGCATTGAAATTATGATAACTATTAACACATTCATTGTTCCCTTTTCCTTGGAAAAGTAAAATATTATGTGAAATTTGGAATGGCGTAGGACCTAAGTTAATTTTCTCCTTAAAAATGCCAAAATTTATGTTGGGATGCGAGAATAATAAGGCCAAATTCCAATGATGGAGTAATTTGAGAAAGGTAATCAAGTGTCCATGACATGCTAATTAATGATTTATGTTTTCCATATGCCTTGAAAAGGCATATCAGGGTTAAAAATTTATCAAAAATTTTAAGAAGGGAAAATTAATGGTAAAATATTTTCTCAATATTTAATCATTCCTTCCAAGGAACACCACATGATGTGTTTTTGGAATCCAAAACAATGACTAATCTTAGAACATGGAATTTTAAGATCTGTACCTTGGCAAGCAAGGTGGATGAGGTTAATTTCCATTAAGAGGCATAGTAAGAGGGGAGGGGACACTAAAAATAATGGTGATTTGGCAAGGTATTTTTTCACCCTATGGCATGTTTTACCTCTTCCTTTATTTACATTCTCATTATAAATTTGTATACTTAGATTGGGTATTATTAAGCAATTGCAATAGTTAGTTTATTTGATCATTTCATTCAGAAAATTAGACTCCTTAAGCATTGAACCTTGGAACATAGAAATTATAATTGGATTTGATAGATCAAGAAGGCTATAGATTATCTCTTGAGGCTTTTAATTACTCTTCATTCCCCAATGCACTCAGCAATGATGTTTTGGTTATTGTTTCCCAAGTCACATGCTAGATTTCTTTGCTAACTATCTTTTGATAGACTATTGAAATTATTTATTTTATTCTTTCTTAGGTATTCTTTGATATTTAGACATTAATGGTGTAACTTATTTGTCCCTTTGAACATGCCTTGTAATTCAATTTTAAATATGGACAAGGAATTTGATACATTTATTTTGAACTATACAACTTTATTATAGGATGGCCTCTCGCTGTATTAAAAAAAAAAGAAAATTGTTATGTTAGAAAAAATAAAAAGTTTGAAGGTTAAGAGGGGGAAATACTCTTCTTATTTTTTATTTTATTTTTATATTTCCCTTGGAATGCCAAGGAGATGCAGGTTCCTCTGTAGGTGAAAAGGAAATGCATTGGTCCAAAATCTGGCACCCTACCTAAAACTGGGGTGAAATGAAATATACATAATCATTTAACTAAGGAGGCACATATATATATGGGATAAAAACATACAGACTCATATTAACGTCTTATATGCCAAGCAAAACTTTTTTGACATCTTGTTTTATACATTTTCTATGGTGCTAGAGGCCTATGGCTCACACCTTAGTCTGTTATAGGCCATGGCCATAGGAATGGAAAATGTTGACTACACCACTCTCATTAAGGAGTCCTCTATAATGCTTTTCAATGTGTACAGCCATCATGGATTTTCCTACCTTACGTCCACAATCAAGACACTACTCATTTAGTCCTTCATTACTTAGGAGGCTACCTCTACCTAGGCTACCCATTTTTGCATCAGTAATCAAGTAGGTTCATCAATCTTTAATGATAAATATCAGAAATAAAATGATCTTAAATGTATATTTTTCTATTTTATCTTTTGTGAGATGATTCTATAGAGATCCCACACCATATAAGACTCTAGCTTAATTAATTAGGATCATTGCATTGTAATAATTCATGCATATAGTCAGATATTCTTTAGTTAAAAGGATATATAGATGGGAATTTTTTAAAAATAATCATTATTTTATTTTAATCTAAAAAGGTGTATATTTTACCCTATTGTTTGGCTCTCCCAATGTAATGTGATGAAACGTGGAGTCATCACATAAAAGTAGGTGTAGGTCCATCTGCACTCCTTAATACTTCCAAATAATGAGCATGAAAATTAGGTGTCAGGGTAAACCAGGTGGGCAATGGATTACATCAACCGTGCATTAGGAAGGATGATCTTTTAGTCATATTGGCCCCTAATTTTATACTTTTTTATTTGTGTTTCCTTCCAAATGTTTCAGTTCCCACAGTGGCAACCACCATGAATCATGGGAGATCATATGTTTGTGGTGCTTAAAAGTTTCCAAAGTACAATAAATAATTATTTTGGGATACTTTGGGATTCACCATCAATGAATTGGTCTCATAGGTCTTCTTTCTCAACTAGATGTATCTATATTCTTCTAAATAGAGAGAATATCTTAGTTTCATCCTTGATCGAGTGTCCTAACCCTATCTATTCTTATCCCTTCTTATTTTCTTTATGTAAAATAAAAATGATAAAAACACAGATAATCACAATCATTAAATCAAATTTAAATTGAGATAATTGAAAGTTTTCCATGTACGTTTAGGACCTTTACAATGTATAAAAAATTAGTTCATATATACTATTAGCATAAAGTGGTACGTAACATAGACAATTTGAAAACTAAGGACTTTTGATTGCAATAATTTATCAGTCTCTCTCCTTATGGTATTTGCTTTTTGATTTCTTTAGGTGTAGAATTTTCCTAAAATTTGTTTACTGACCTCATTCATTATGGATATCTTAGGAAAGTTTAATGCATCAAGGATTGGCCTACGATGTGGTTTCAATACCATTGTTTGATGAATACAAAAAATATCTTCTATACATATGAGAAATAAATTGATTTCTAAGGTAATGGTTGTGCTTCCTAGTGTATGAAAGAGGAAGTCACTATAAATATAAATGGCAGGTCACGACTCACTATAAATGTAATATTTTATAGAAGATAAAATCTTATCAATGATAATTTGACTTCCTCTGAAAAATTATGCAATACTCAGGTCATTATTGGCTCCTTTTTCAATTAATGACAATAAATATCATAATGAAAGTGCCTCTGATGTTGTCAATAATTTCTTTCAAGATGATTCAATTCATAAAGTTTAGGTAAGTTTTCATTGGCTATGCATTTTTTTTAATTAATTATATAGTTTGGTTATGCATAGCTTTAGTCTTAAGAAAGCCTAAAATTTTTATTTTCAAGAGTGGAACATTATCTTTGAGGTCTACGTGGAGTTGGATAAATATCTTTATCAATCTAGTGTAATTATTAATAAGGATATGAAAGACTACATGCACTCTGACAATATATACTCAACTTTCATCACAAGTGACTATATACATATTCTTTATGGTACTTTTGCAATCACCAAATTTAAAAATTTTACTTTTTCCCCATTTGAATAAAGAAAACTAGAAAAAATAATTTGTTCTTCTAAATGTTTATCTGTTTATTAATACATTTTGAGAAAAAAAGCTTCAAAAGCACCACTACCTAAGTTTTTTCATAATCAATCACAATCTATGTCATATGGATTCTGTTAGTCACACATATATACAAATCTGAGTCTATTACAATGGTGAAGATGTTGAATTTTCAAGAAAATATCATGATATGTTTAGGGCTATCCACATAAATGATGGAACAAAGGTTGTAAATAGTAGTTGGTTATCCCACCCTCCAACATTCGGGAACACATGTCAGCATTTGAATTAGTCTAAACAACATCTTCCAATTTTATATCTTGTCATATGAATCTTGGGGCTTCGACCCTCCATAATAAGCCTGCATCTTAAATATTAGATATTTTTAATATTTCTTCTTCTAGCATAGGAGTGATCTCCTTAACAATTTTAGTTTAAATTTTAATTTGTATTTTACATATTGAATGTTAGAAATGTATTTAAATTTTAATATAAGGTTCTTGGTTTTAATTTTTTTTAAGTTGTTAAATTATATGATCTGGGTGTATATGTATATTTGTTAATAATTTTAATAAATTAAATATTTTTTATGTGTTTATGTATTGCCATATTATTTCTCTCTCTTTTTATTTATGGAGTCTTTTTTTCTCAATCTCTATGTCTAGATTGTATACAATATTTTTGAGTGTATCTAAAGTGCCTCTAATATTTTATGGCCTTTCTTTTAATTTTTTCCATTTTAGGATTCACCCATTCTCATGTTCCATTGTTTTTATTTTAATTCATTTGATGTTGATTTTGGCACACCAATATTATCTTAATTTAAATTAATTAATTGTAAATATACAAGTATTTTAGTTCTTTTAGCACTAAGAAACATACTAAGCATTCATAGATAACTATCAAGCACTCACAAACATTCTAAAGACATCGAATATTCATAAACAAATTTATTATTTCTAAAAATCCACTTTATATTTATACTTCTATCCATTTTCAATGTGTTTCTACTATTCCTTCTCAACATGCTTTTACTATTTATTCTCAACATTCTTGTGGTGCTAGAATTCCTTATTTTTATCAACAATATCTTGCATACAAAAATAATCTAAATTCTCCACATATTTATGATTTTATTAAATGTTTTGAAAAAATTATATTTCTTCTATGCCGCTTGTCAACCTACTAATTGTTATCCAATTCCTTAAATGAGTACTTATAATACATAGGTGTATGCACAAAACTAAGGGGGAAAAAAGGGTCCATTTTATGATAATGTTTTCATTTCTTACAAAATTGAAGTGCCCTTTTGAGAATGGCACACACTATTTTTTTTTTTAAAATGAGACACTATTTAAATGGGTCATTATATACTTTAAAGGGTGTACACCCTTTATAATGCAAATGATGCATGCCCTTTGAGGTGTCAAAGGCTGGATAATTATTGTATTATAAAACTTTTATACTCTTTAACACATAAAAGGGTGTTATCCATTTTCATTATAAAGGGATAACACCCTTTGAAAGGAAATAAAAATAAATGGCATGCATCTTTGTATTGTTAAGGTGTGGAGCTAAAAGCTTCACCAAGTGAGCAGATTGCAAAATTGCAGGTTTACACAGTCACCGGCATCGGTCAAGAGCAGACCAGGAGATGCCGGCATCGGTCATGGATCGACCGACATCGGTCACAGGCAAACAGGCAGGAACCGATGTCAGTTACCTATGCGTCTAGAATGCTATTTTTGTGGACAGAACAAAATGTTTGCATGTTAGGATTAAGTGATAGTCTTAAGTCTGTATCTCTATTATTAGTAAGACTATTTAGAGCCCTTTATTAGGAGGTGCATCTATTGGTTGTAATTGCATTGCTCATGATCCCTAATTCTATATAATAGGGATAATTGCTCATAGCTTATTGGTGTAGAATGTTGAATCGAACAGTACAAAATTATATATGTGAATCATTCCAGGTTGTTGGAGTTGATTGTAATTGAGAGAGAGAACTCTTGAGGGAAAGAGATATAGATAGAGATCTATAAATCTGAGAGAGGTGTGGAAGAAAAGAAGTTTCTTCAATTGTATTCCTTTTGTAAAGAGTTTAATACAAGTTTTCAAGGTGGTTTCTTGTATCTCTTGTTCTTTGCTATTATCTGATTCTCGTTACTTATCTTTCTGGTTTAATTCCACATTTATTGCTTTCATATTGTAATCAACATTGTTGGTTGATCCCCAACAAGTGGTATCAGAGCTCAGATTGACTAACAGGTGTTTCAGATCTGGTTAGTGTGTATTGATTACAGGTTACTCACAGGGATTTCTGTTTGAGTGGGAGAAGCAATGGCAGAAGAAATTAAACTAAGAATTGAGAAGTTTAATGGCAAGAATTATCAACATTGGAGAATGCAGATAGAGGATTATCTATATCAGAAAGATCTATACTTACCATTAGGTGGGATTGCAAAGAAGCCCACAGACATGGATGATGAAGAATGGGAAGTTCTTGATAGAAAGGCTCTGGGATCTATAAGATTGAGTCTGGCATCTACTGTGATATCTAATTTATCACATGCAAAGTCTATGGTAGAGTTAATGACTACTTTAGCAAATTTGTATGAAAAACCCTTAGCTTCAAATAAGGTATATCTTATGAAGCAGTTATTTAATTTGCAAATGCATGAAGGTGGATCTGTATCTAATCATCTAAATGATTTCTATGAAATTGTAAATCAATTAAATTTAGTCAAAATAGTGTTTGATGATGAAATTAAAGCTCTTTTAATATTATGTTCTTTTCCTGAAAGTTGGAATAGCTTGGTAATGACAGTTAGTAATACTCCATCTGCTTCAAATATTTTAAAAGTAGAGGATGTTGTTAGTGTAATCTTGAATGAAGAAATTCACAGGAAAAGCATAGAGGAAACATTAGGGAATGATTTATGTTTTGAGAGTAGGGGAAGGAAAAACGAGAAGAGCAAGAAAGGGAGATCAAGGTCTAAGTCAAAGGTGAGAGGTAGATCTAAATCCAGAAATGGCAGGAAGCCACAATGCTAGAATTGTGGAAAGATAGGGCACATAAGCAAAGATTGTTGGTCAAAGCCTAAGGAGGACAATCAGCATGAAGGTAAGGAAGAAGCAAAGGTTGTAGGTATTTCACAAGATGCTTTAATATTCTCTTTGCATAATAATATAGAATCTTGGGCTTTAGATTCTGGTGCATCTTTTCATGCTACCCCCAATAGAGAATATTTTAGTGACTATGTCCATGGAGATTTTGGAATAGTGTATTTAGGGGATGATGAGCCTTGTAAAATTGTTGGTAAAGGAAAAGTGCAGCTAAAAATGTAGAATGGCAACACATGGGTGTTGAGAGATGTCATGCATGTTCCCAGCTTGAAGAGGAATTTGATTTCTACAGGAAAGTTAAGGGATGAGGGTTATACAGTAACTCTCATAGTTGAATCTTGGAAGGTGACCAAGGGTGCACTTCAAATGGCCAGAGGTAAGAGAGTAGGTACTCTCTATTTATGTAATTGTGTTACTAATAATTCTCCTTCTATATTATCTACTTCAGATGTGGATGAAAAGTTGTGGCACTCTAGGCTTGGCCACATGAGTGAGAAGGGAATGTCCATTCTTAATTTAAAAGGTAAGCTTTCAGATTTGAAAAGCATAGATCTGGATTTTTGTGAGCATTGTGTGTTTGGAAAATAGAAGAGAGTGAGTTTTATCAAGACTGGGTCAACAAAGAAGAAGCATAAGTTGCAGCTTGTTCACACAAACGTGTGCGGACCGACTCAGGTTGCTTCTATTGGAGGATCACAGTACTATGTTTCATTCATAGATGATGCTACAAGAAATGTATGGGTCTATTGTATTAAGAAGAAATCTGATGTATTTGAGACTTTTAAGATTTGGAAAGCTATGGTTGAGAATGAAACAGGTAGAAGATTGAAGTGCCTAAGACCTGACAATGGTGGTGAGTTCTGTAGCTACAAGTTCAACTGGTATTGTTATATGCATGGAATCCACAGGCAAAGGATGGTTCCAAGGACACCTTAGCAAAATGGAGTTGCTGAAAGGATGAATAGATCAATAATGGAGCGTGCAAGATGTATGAGATTGCATGCTGGTTTGCCCTTAGAGTTTTGGGTAGAAGCTATTGATACTACAGTGTACCTGATTAATAGAGGACCCTCTACAGCTCTGGATGGTGGAATTCTAGAAGAGGCATGGACAGGTAAAAAAGTAGATCTCTCATTTCTCAAAGTTTTTGGTTGTGAAGCCTTTGTGCACGTTGATAAGGAAAATAGAAAGAAGCTGGATGCTAAGTCTATGAGATGCACATTTATTGGCTATGGCTCTGATGATTTTAGATTTAGGTTTTGGAATCTAGGAACTAACAAGATAATAAGGAGCCATGATGTTGTTTTCAATGAAAAAGTGATGTATAGTGATCAGCAAAAGAAGCTGAATCAATCTGGCCAGAGCAATGGAGAATTGGACGAGGTGACGGTCCAAAATGAGCTCACGAGAAAAATTAATCACAGACAGGAAAATACAGAGACCGACGTCGGCAGAATAGAAACCGATGTCGGTCAAAAAGTGACCGACATCGGCCAAGAAGGAACCGACGTCGGTTAGGCAGAATTGACGTCAGCCAGTAATAGGCTTAGAGGTGACCAAGGTCGGTCACTGTCAAAGAATTTGGGTGGACAGCATGTTGTGAATGAGTCTCAGACGCCCATCATGAGGTCAGAAAGGGTAAGTAAACCTCTAATTTGATATTCCCCTTCATTATTCTATTTATTGCTTACTAATGGTGGAGAACTAGAGAGTTTTGAAGAAGCAATACAGGTAGAATCCAAGAATCAGTGGGAGCGTGGCATGGTTGAGGAAATGGAGTCCTTGAAAGAGAACCAACCATGGGATTTGGTTGAGTTGCCAGCTGGTAAGAAGACACTAAAGAATAGATGGATCTACAGGTTAAAGGAAGGCGAGAATGGATAGATGAGATATAAGGCCATATTGGTAGTGAAAGGATTTGCACAAAAACTAGGTATTGATTTTGGTGAGATTTTTTCTCCTGTTATTAAAATGACTTCTATACAGATTGTATTGTCTTTAGTTGCTATTGAGGATTTGCATCTTGAGCAGCTTGATGTTAAGACATCATTTCTTCATGGAGATTTGGATGAAGAAATATATATGGATTAGCCGGAAGGATTTGAGGTCAAGGGTAAGGAGAAGTTAGTGTGAAGATTGAAGAAAAGCTTGTATGGCCTCAAGCAAGCTCCTAGATAGTGGTATTTGAGATTTGACAAGTTTATGACTGAGCATGGCTATAGTAGGTGTCAATCTGACCATTGTGTTTATTTTAAGAGATTGGATAATGGTAGATATATTATTTTGTTGTTGTATGTGGATGATATGCTAGTTGCAGGATCACACATGCAAGATATCTCTGAGCTTAAGGTGAAATTAGCTCACACATTTTCCATGAAGGATTTGAGAGCAGCAAAGAAAATCTTTGGCATGATAATTAAGAGAGACAAGAAAAATCACAGGTTGATTTTGTCTCAAGAGGATTATGTGAACAAGGTGTTGAAACAGTTCAATATGCAGGATGCAAAACTGGTAAGCACACTTTTGGCTGGACATTTTAAATTGAGTAAAGAACAATGTCCTAATTTACATGATAAGGTAGAGTACATGAGTAGAGTTCCATATTCTTCCGTAGTAGGGAATTTAATGTATGCAATGGTTTGTACTAGACTGAATATTGCCCAAGCAGTGGGAGTTGTAAGTAAGTATATGGCCAATCCAGGGAAGGAGCACTGGAAAGCAGTTCAGTGGATCCTTAGATATCTGAGAGGAACCAATAGTAGGCATTTGTGCTATGGAGATTCAGATACTTCTCTACATGGTTATGTAGATTCAGCTATGGCAAGTGATTTGGATGGCAAGAGAAGCACCACAGGATATGTTTTCACTGTTGGTGGAACAGCGGTTAGCTGGATATCAAAGTTGCAGAAGGTTGTTGCCTTGTCAACTACAAAATTAGAATATATTGCAGTCACAGAGGCTAGCAAAGAGATGATATGGATGACACGGTTCATGGAAGAGCTAGGAAAGGAGCAAGAGAGTTGCAGACTATACAATGATAGTTAGAGTGAAATTCATTTGGCTAAGAATTCAGCCTTTTATTTAAGGACAAAGCATATACAACTTAGGTACCACTTCATAAGACAGGTATTGGAAGATGGTGAGTTGAAGCTGGAGAAGATCCATACAGATAAGAACCCTGCTGATATGTTAACCAAGCCGATAACAAAGGAGAAGTTAAATCTTCATTCAACTTTTGTAGGTCTTCATGATTGAGTTTGAAGATGGAGGAGCTAGAAGATGTTGCTGTACAGGTACTGGTGCAGCTATTTATCTCCAAGTGGGAGATTGTTAAGGTGTAGAGCTAAAAGCTTTACCAAGTGAGCAGATTACAAAGTTGCAGGTTTACATAGTCACCAGCGTTGGTCAGGAGTGACCGACGTCGGTCAGGAGCAGACCAGGAGATGTCGGCATCGATCATGGATCGGTCGACGTCGGTCACAGGCAAACAGGCAGGAACTGATTTTGATTACCTATGCGTCCAGAATGTTATTTCCATGGAGAGAATAGAATTTTTGCATGTTAGGATTAAGTGATAGTGTTAAGTCTGCATCTCTATTATTAGTAAGACTATTTAAATCCCTTGATTAGGAGGTGCATCTATTGGTTGTAATTGAATTGCTCATGATCCCTAATTCTATATAATAGGGATAATTCTTCATAGCTTATTGGTGTAGAATGTTGAATTGAACAGTACAGAATTATATATGTGAATCATTCCAGGTTGTTGGAGTTGATTGTAATTGAGAGAGAGAGCTCTTAAGGGAAAGAGATCTAGATAGAGATCTGTACATCTGAGAGAGGTGTGGAAGAAAAGAAGTTTCTTCAATTGTATTCCTTCTGTAAAGAGTTTAATACAAGTTTTCAGGGTGGTTTCTTGTATCTCTTGTTCTTTGCTATTATCTGATTCTAGTTACTTATCTTTTTGGTTTAATTCCGCATTTATTGCTTTCATATTGTAATCAACATTGTTGGTTGATCCCCAACATGTATAATGGATGTGCACCCTTTATAAATAGCGTGCACCCTTTTATAAATGGCATATAGGCTTTGAAAGACATATTTTTTTATAAAAAGGGTGTATTCCCTTATAATAGGTGTGCACCCTCTATATAGTGTCTGTCATTCGAATGCCTATAAATTTTAAATTCATAAGTTTTCCCCCATAATTCCCTTGGTTTAAGGATTGAATGATATAAACCTAGTCCAAAATCTTGTCATAGATCAACTAACATGACTTTTCTTAAATTTATATATTTTTTCATCTTCGTAGACATTTTTCAACATGTATATTTATTTATTTTTTAAAATTATAGAATTTTTTAGGCATGAGAATTTAGTTTCTAAAAATATAAGTTTTCTCTAATGTTAAATTATTATTTTTAATTATTTTTAATTATTTTTAATTTCTACTTAATTTACCTTATTATGATTTATGAATACATTGTTATGAATAATTTAATAACTTTTTGACCATTTTTTTAAAAACTTATATCTCAACAATCTACAAATTTTTTTCTATGCTTTGAAAAGAAAATGAGGTTGAGATCAAAAAATTGTGCTCATACACTTATGATTTTAATTTTCTAGATTTCTTAAATTGTAAAATTATTTCACGTGCATGTGTGTCCGCACACACACATTAAAAAATAAATTAAAAATAATATTATAAATATTCAACATTTTATTTATCCATATATGTGATTTTATACAAAAATTAATTCATTTAATCAAAAATAGTGTGTCCGTACACATGCAATCTAGATATTTTTCAACAAATAATTACTATGTCATTGTCAAAAATGCATAAAATTTTCATGATTTTCTCATTTAGGTATTTTTTAAAATTATATATTTCAAAATTACATTAAAATTCCACATTTAATCTTCTTAAACTATCATAACATTCTTTGTCCAAGCATCTCTAAAGTCTCTCTAAGTTCAAGTATTGTTATTTTCAGAAGAAGAAGAAGAATAAGTGGAACATTAAGCCTCTAATTTTGTCCCTCATTAATCTATACCCACCCATACATCCTTGATGATATCAAAAATAAAATTGAAGTCCTCAGTTAATGGTCTTAAAATACAAATAATATTGTTACATCTAATAATATTATTTTAAACCCCTTGGCATATGAAGTGATTATATATTATTTTCCAATATGAATTTTAATTATAAAATTTTAAATTTGTAATGTAAAATTAAATATTTCATACCTAACTAAAATTGGTTGTGTTTCTTTCATCAATTTTAATCATAATTACAAATTATTGCCTAGGGCATTTCCAAGGATTTTTAAGGATTCTACTCGTTATTAGTTCCATGCATTACCAAGTGAACATATGCATAACCACCAAGTTAGTTGACCATTTATTAATTCAATTTAAAATTAGCATTTATATGAAATAAAAATTTACTAAATTGGTTCAAATCAAGGAAGGATAAAGTGAATCCATTATTGAAGATGTGTTTAGATTTAAAATTATGGTTAACAAGATGACTTACAAACATCTATATAATGATCTCCAAACAATAATTCATAATTATTCTATTCCAATCATTAACAAAAAAAAGTTTTCAACACATCACTATGTTATTGAGCTTTCTCATCATATAATAAAATTAGAGATCAAAATTTTGAATACAAACATAAATAATTTTTTTGAGTCTCAAGGCAATGGCTTTGGAGATGATTTTATAAATTTTATTGTAAAGAGAAATCAACCCAAAGTACCTAAAGGAAGAAGGATAATTTAATTTTGGGATGAGGGAATTAATAGTGAAATTGAAATTTCTGACAACCTTTTTTCCTATGTGGATTATTCAAGTGCCAAAAATATGTCTTTACCCAACATGTCCTAGTAATATTGAAAGAAGGCTACCAAAAAACCATCTAGGACAAACACCTTTTCCCGAATGATTAAGAATAAAACATCTCAAATTTATTCTTTGGAAAAGGGGACCATCAAATTTACATTTTTATGCTATGAGATTAACCTTGGGATGATCTCCAAAAACAAGGCTTAAGCACAAAAAATTGAAAGAGCACTACCAGCAAGTATATCCTCAAAAAAGGACATTGTCTCAACCCTAATGTTTGGAACATTATCTAAAATTTTCTGCATCTCTAGATTTCATAAAGGACATTCTATTTTCACTTGTATGCATCTAAATTTTTGTACTCCATTTAATGTCACTAATACTCCTATTAGTCAATGCTAATTTTGATCATCCTGTTTTATTATAATTTATCTGACTAATTTATCCCTCCTTTTTAATTATTAATCTAATGCCCCCCTCAATATGTATTCATCTACTAACCTTATTATATACCACTTCATCATTAATTCACCTAATCATTTGTTTATCTTAATCTCAACCCACTTACCTATTATTTGGTCATTTTAAATTCCCATGACCCAACTACCCACCTACTAACCTATTCCTAGGCTCTCCTACACTCCTAGTCTCTAATCCCTACCTAATCCTTATCTAAACTCATTTAAATAAACATTATTCTATAAGAAGGATTATAGAACCCTCCAAATCGAGAACCTTCTCTATTTTCACTCTCCTCTCTAGATGTCTCCAAATCTAGAGGCATCCAAATAATTTTAAATTCTTTGGATAATCTACAACCTATGATCTCCTCCAACCAAGTTTAAACCTCAACCATTGATTCTTCCATCCTTTATATATTTAAACCAATATTCTCCTCTATTGGAGCCATATTGTAAACTTATAGAATATTCATGTCAGACTAAATCCTTGAGTTCAACATCCATTATCAACAAACATGCCATCATAATGTCCAGAATCTGAGTCTTAAGGCAATCTTCATCACAATGTTTTTATTTTCATTCCATTTTATCTTGGTTTAAAGAGTTTAACTTTTTGATTTAATATATTGTTCATATAATTGCACTTAATTCTAATAGACTTGGAGTTTACTTAGTACTTTTACATTTGAGTGGTTTAAATCAATTAGATTTAATCCATAGATTTAAAATTTTAGGCTACTTTTTTGTGATCACAGTGGGATGCCTACTCCTTTAATTAACAATATATATTTTCTAGAAGTGATTGTAGGATTAACTTGATGTAAATATAAGACAAAATTTGTAATTTTTAACATGTATAGGTGAATCATGACTTTGCACTAGTATTAGTGATATTGTAGTTGCTATTTTATAAACACTAGTAATGATTTTGTCAATTAACTGCTAATGGTAAGGGTTTTTGTATGGGTTTATAATTTGCCAAAACCACAACTTCAATAGTTGCAATTTTGTCCTAGTAGTTATGGTATTGTAAGTCATAGATGTGATTTTATCAAGCCTAATAGTCAAGGTTAGATTTATGGTATATTTTTGCTAACCCTCCCCTTCTATAGATAGTTTTTTTGTTTGTATTCTTCTATATGCAGTATATGAAAGAGATTCACCTCATATCTAACTATTGATACATCTTCAACAAAACTGTCACTCTGTGATCTATGACTTTGGAATGGTAATCATAGTATTGTAGGTTACAATTGTAATATTAATGAGTTTCATAGTTAGGGATAATTTTCTCATCTATTTCTTGATAACCCCCTTCTCTATAAATATCTTATTTTTTGTTTCATATTTATATGCATAGGATAAAGATGGGATTAACCTAACATCCAGCTATAGATACACCTTCTACAAAATTATGACTTTATTAGTTGTAATTTTACACTGGTAACTACAGTTTTGTTAGGTAAAGTTGTAGTTTTGTAAGACTTAAATTTGTCATAAAAATCATAGTATCACTTGATAATAGATATTTATGTATATTGATATTTATATTTGGGAAGGTTATTATGGTTTATGATTGAAGGACATTAATCCAAAAACCTTGACCTCGTAATTATCCCTATCAAAATTATGACTCCCTGAATAGCAATTTTACTCTAAAAACTATGGTATTGTCATTAATAGTTGCAATTTTGTCTTTTTTCTTAAAAATGGTATGACTCTAACCTCTTTTGTTTTTTTTACCATCTGTAGAAGGGCTTCAAGTTATATAAAAAGTGTTATAAGGATCTTTGATTAAATTTGAAATTCCCTTTTATAAAAAAAAATTAACCATTCTT
Organism: Torreya grandis; assembly: GCA_037957365.1. Taxonomy (NCBI): domain Eukaryota; kingdom Viridiplantae; phylum Streptophyta; class Pinopsida; order Cupressales; family Taxaceae; genus Torreya; species Torreya grandis. The sequence continues at coordinate 3,282,262 of JARHVA010001546.1, read as the reverse complement.
CAATATAAGTATTTTGACTTAGATCCCCTTTACCTATAGAATATTTCTTACAGTGTCTTGTTTATAAGGGCAAGATCTACAAGGGGTAGAGGAAGACTAGATAATCAAACATCACATACCCCATCACCTTAACTATTTTAAGTCTTTATATAATATCGTAAGTTGTGAACCTATAGTTTTGTCTTGATAATTATGACATTGTCACTTGTAGTTGTGACTTTGTAGATACCTTGTCAAAGAAGTAGCTAAGATATTTAGATTACATTATACTTAAGCTTTAGTATCTATAGGATTTGTATACGATAGACATCTTTTGGTTTATTCTATTTAGTAGGCATAGAACTACATTTATTAAAATTTGTCATAAAATTATATATATCTTTGTTGTGTATTTATTTTGATTATCTTCCTTATAAATCAAATATGATAATAAAGATACCTTAGGTATAACTTAGATATATAGATTTTTTATTTTTATATTTTTTTTGAATATCAAAAATTGTGTTATTTTGATAGTTATGATTTTGTTAGTATGATTAGTGACTTTTCTTGGTAGTTGCAGTTTTGTGAGATAACTGTAGTAGTTTACTAACCTTCTATGAGATCATAACTTACCATTTGTTATTTTTTTTTCTATTGGTGGTTTTGTAATTTTTTTGGTTAAAATTTTGCTCTGTGCGTTTGTGGTTTTTTATGGATTTTTAGTTTTAAGAATACATAAATTAATAACACTTTTTGGTGTAGGATCTTTCAAGATTTAGAAACCCCAATTGGATTTATAACCTTTGTGCTTGCAGGGCGAGATGCCTTTAGTATATTGGTATAGTTTTCATTATATTTTTGTTATTATAAGTCATATTTTTTTACTGTATAAATCATTCTTTGTATATACTTGGTTATGTGTAAGTTTGTTGACCTGGAAAAAATCATTGTAAGTGTCTTGATGTTAGGTTATGATCCTTGAAACTTATGTTAATAGTTTCCATACTTTAAGATTGAAACTTATTTTTTTCTATTTGACTAGATATAAATGTTTCTATTTTTGGTGACTCTTATGTTGATTTTTCATTATTTTTGCTTATAAGAAAATAAGGGCTATATGAAATGTGTTTATATAGATACAAGTGTACGAAAAAAAGGTTGGTTTCGATGTCTCCCATCTTAAAACATTTTTAGAACATTGATGCAATGCACTATGTATTGTCATTCATGTTATGCACTTTTGAGGGATGCCACTCCTAGTAGGGCACTACCACATCCATTCTCTTCATTATTCACATAGTCATCTTGGGTGGTCTCCACCATGCCACTACTTACATGTACCTATTTATTTGGATGGTTGGGGATATCCTCCACCTCATTCATCCTCTTATCATGGAGGTTGGATTTCACCATTGCCAACACCCATGGTAGATAGTTTCCTTCACATGGCCTTCACCATTTCACCTACTCACATAGAGGTGTGCATTGTAAAAGAAGAAGCAGAAAAAATGAACAATGCCAATGCTAATTAAAATCCCACTCCTATGGGAGATGATCTCCCTAATGTTAGTTGGGGTAATCATGTTGATAAAAGTCCACCTTTCTGTGGTATTTTTTTTTTATAGTTCTGGTTAAGATAAAAGCCACCTTTAACATTGATGTGGAATTCAACCCCAAACACAATAATAAATCTAGATATTCAACATTATTCACATTAAAAACACATTAAAAAATACCCAAAATAATTGATACCAAAATCCTACCTCAAGCACAAGGGAGCCCAAATCCTCAAGAGGACCCCCCAAATAGACCAAAGGGAAGAAAACCAAAAAGATGGAAGATAAACTAAAGGAAAAAAATAAATGATAAAAATGTATGGAGTGAAGCCAACACAAAGTCCAAATGTGTAGCCAAACCCATAATTTTAAATTCAAAGAGACAACCTGGAGAATGCAGCTCAACATTCCACTAACACTGATGAACCTCCAAAATGGATGACCTAATATAAAAAATCCATGACCATAAAAAATTATAAAATTAATATTTATATCTGAAAACTAAAAAAAAGTTCCCAAATAGGGGAAACCAAAGTCTAACATGACATATGGCACAATACAAGATCAAGGATCGAAGTCCTTACCTGCAATATTTTTCATCATTTTTAATTCTCTATAGGGAGGTCTTCCCCTTTTACTATTACTTCCTCTCAAAGAATATTTATCCAAACCCAATTCTTCTTTCGATGTTGAATACTATTATTGTTGATAGGAGTGGAATGTT